>QMIH01001911.1:4479-41707 GCA_003987875.1 Clarias batrachus
AACATTTTTCCAGTCTTCAACTGTCCAATGTTGCTGAGCTCGTGCAAATTGTAGCCTCTTTTTCCTGTTTGTAGTGGAGACGAGTGGTACCCGGTGGGGTCTTCTGCTGTTGTAGCCCATCCGCCTCAAGGTTGTGAGTGTTGTGGCTTCACAAATGCTTTGCTGCAGACCTCGGCTGTAACGAGTGATTATTTCAGTCAAAGTTGCTCTTCTATCAGCTTGAATCAGTCGGCCCATTCTCCTCTGACCTCTAGCATCAACAAGGCATTGTCGCCCACAGGACTGACGCATACTGGATGTTTTTCCCTTTTCACACCATTCTTTGTAAACCCTAGAAATGGTTGTGCGTGAAAATCCCAGTAACTGAGCAAATTGTGAAATACTCAGACCGGAACCATCTGGCACCAACAACCATGCCACGCTCAAAATAGCTTAAATCACCTTTCTGTCACATTCTGACATTCAGTTTGGAGTTCAGGAGATTGTCTTGACCAGGACCACACCCCTAAATGCACTGAAGCAACTGCCATGTGATTGGTTGATTAGATAATTGCATGAATGAGAAATTGAACAGGTGTTCCTAATAATCCTTTAGATGAGTGTATATTTATATCCTTTTAACAGTTATATGCACAGATAGCTGTGCATACATATTTTATATATGGTCAAAATTTGTAGACACTGAGATCACACCCACCTGTTAAGCACTTCAGATTTGTTCTCGGGGGATTTGTTGAATGTGTCTGTTGGAATTTACCTTTCTAAGGCGAAGTATTCATTTCATACTGTATTGGTACAGATATACACTCTACTGCTTTCAAGTATTTTATTATTTTGCTACAATGAAATTTAATTATACATTAAATTATATATATGAAACAATGCATAATACAATAATTCTGTACAGATGTTAATGGAAGTAAAATAGCGTACTTCCCATACTTGTTGCCATACTGTAGTGAAGTCACTCTTATAGACACGTGCAAGTCAGCAGGTCACCTTGATTCTGGAATTCGTCCTGTGCACTTAACTTTTTCCTATAAACTCATTTAGAGTATCTTACATGGAATAGTGATTACAGCACATACATTTTTTTGGTTGTTGTTGTTGTCCAGATGCATTTTTTTTTTCATGAAACAATATAATTTTTTAACCCATTCATGTACAGTGTCCACATGTATGCACTGTCAGTTTAAGGCCCTTTATTATGTTTAAAGAGTATATAAAATTTAAATAACCTCCACACCACTTGAGAGCATAATGTAATTAATATAAATACCCAGTATCATAAACACTCATACATCAGATCACTGGCCCAGAGAACACTACTGCGCATATAACTATGAGTTTGACTGGCACACATTAATGAACATGATTTTAAAAGATCATAAATAAGAAGAATAATCCAGACTATACATTTTATTTTGTACTCAAGCATAGATGCACAGACAAAGCTAATAGTGAGCCTCACTGAATTACTATGGCAACATACTGGATGCACCTTTGGATAAACCTGTTTTGAGTCTGGTTTATATATATATATATATATATATATATACATATATATATAAAATTCTTCCAAGTGAAAGTAATATGCAGGAGCAGTTATTATATTTTATTATTGCAATATAAAAAAAATTTCATCCTGTATTGGAGTGATCCATGTTTAGGACGGGGACACCTAGGGTACGATGCAGGAAAGTTTGGTTATGGATGGTGCCAGGTGTGGCCAGGTGTAGCAATCAATCCTGCAATAATTACCAACAGGGTCGGTCTCTAGACGTCTTACTCAGATTCGAGTACACTTGACCCCAAAAGTGTGTTATGTTTGAGTAGTGCGAACACTCAAACATCATTGCATCATATTGTTGCAGGGATCAGTGTACCATGGTCGTCTCCACTTGTGTGCTTTTAAACTAGGCCCCGGGACCAGTGTATTCTAATGACCAAGTCACAGGGGTGTACATTTCAATCATGCTGTCAGCCTTGCCCTCTATTTTTCAAATGGCTTTCCATCAAATGGAAGTTGAAAGTTGAAAGGTGAGACCCCATGGTCAGGACAGTGTGTTCTGCTCTTCTGTAAATTGAGAGGCGTGATATGTTGTATCATTACAATACTAGTAAATATGTGTTGAATCTTTAATGGTTGTCTGAGTGTGAGGTAAATCTTGGTAATTGTATTTGTTAATCTGTCTTAACTTGCCCATTTTAACAGGAGTGTGCGTGCCATTTGCCTGCTGCAGTATTATTGTGCGCCTGGAGCATCCACAGAGCATCCATTTCACACTGAGGGGCATCAATATGATTGCTCCCAAGAGATCCACACACTCTCACGCTGACCTTCCATAAGTTATTTTACTAGTCTAATCTACTCCCCCATCCCCTCTCCCCCCACCCCCTCTCATTGCAATTCGTGTTTGCTGCTTACTTGTTGTATTGTATGTGAACTGGCTGCTGTAATGATGAAATTTCCATTTGGGATTAATAAAAGCCTCTACCTATATAAAATCCAGATAAATGTTAAAACATGGGTTTAAAGACTACATGAGAGACCTATTATAAATTATAAACAGGTTAGTGATGTTACTAAAAAACAGTCTAGAATAGTGCATGAGTATCTGATCTGCTGGTTTGTGGAGAGTCTAAATGGGACTCCCAATAACAAAAAAATATTAGGACACAAAATATATCTTTGCTAATTCTAATATCAATTCTAAAATAAATGATAAAATTACACAAAAGCCATCAGAAGCCGTGTGTGGAAGTCTGTGATTGACTGATTTTGTGGCAGTTTTGTAACACTGGACAAAGTCGAGCGAGCGTACAGAATTCGCAGAATTGAGCAGTTGAGCGCACGATCAGATGCTCCTGGCTTGCAGTGGTTAGAATAGACCAAACGTGATCCGTGAACTGGTGACAGAGTCATGGGTGGCCAAAGCTTACTGGAAGCTCTAATGTAGATCAACTTGAGGAAAATGTTAATGCTGGATTCCAACAGAAAGGAGTCAGAACACATAGCACATCACTGTTACGGTGGCACCAGGGGGGACTTGCTCAATATCAGACAGGTGCTCATGATGTATTGGCTAATCAGTGTGACTATATGTGTCTGGAACTAACAATTTAATTTAGAAATGTTCAGTAGGTGGCAGTAATGAACATTAAGCTAGTCTGCAAACCAGCAGAAGAAGAAACCCTCGCGGACTGATTGCTGGGTGATGGACATGCAGTTGTGTTCATGACTCCCTGTAAGGATTTATAGAAGAACCTCTGTGTCAGTAGAGATGTAAATAAATAGAGTTCACCAGAATCCCTCAAAGAGGTTCTATAATTTAAGTGCATCTGTTTATTCGTTCAATATGTCTTTTAGCAATGTGTTTAATTAGAGGATTTCTGTATCGTGGATCAGCACTAACTATCCTCCCTGTTACACGTCGGTACATTTCGTAAAAATGCGTTTTGTAATGAAACATCAGAGCACAGTTTCCGTTTGAGAAACCTTCTGCTACAGAGCCAGTGAACGCACCCCGACACGGAGAGAGAGAGAGAGAGAGAGAGGAAGCGCAGAGCAAGGTAACAACTACTAGATAACACACATGCACACACTCCGTGTAGATAACACACATGCACACACTCCGTGTAGATAACACACATGCACGTATAACGAAGTGGTAAAAGACGAAGCTTCTTGATTGTTTGGTGTATGTGCGCGTGCGTGTGAGAGAGAGCGCTGGTAGACTTGTATACAGTTTAAGTGAGCCAGTTAGCATGATGCTAAGCGTCAGATTCTAACGTCTAAACGAGCTGCATGTAGCAACGGAACAGATTGAATGTTCTAGATCTGGGGATTTTGAGCAGTATTCTTACCCGCTTATACACTCCACACACACACACACACACACACACACACACACACACACACACAAACCACATGAGTTGTGTATCAGCTGTTAGCGTTTCCAGTGAGAAAGCAGTTTCTCCAAACCATAAGAGCAAAGTGTGACAAGTCTGACATCCTTTTGATCAGGAGGAATGAAGTTTATCCTGATGATATTAAACCCCAAACCACCTCAGAGTTCAGCTCAGCCTGTGCTCCAGATCTGCCCTTAAACACTGCTCTCCCTCAGTCTCACTCAGTCTTATTCAGTGCATGAAGAGAGAATCTATCTGTATATTATATACACCTATATAAATAAAAGAAAGGATTTGTCTGTACATTGGTCAGAACTCTGAGTCTTTTAATGATATCTTAACGTTTAATACAATCTTAAACAAACACACACGAAAGAGGAGCTCATCAGGGCTTACTCCAAAAAAAATACACCATACTGAATGTTGTGCCATAAATGCGAACCACTGGATAGATTAAATCGACCACTGGATAAAATTTAGTGAAAGCTCTGTAATATTTAGATCTCTGCCAGAAGTCTAACCTGCACCATCAGTGAAATCAGAATGTTGAGTAAAAGTGATGTTATGAACAGTTGTGTGGGATTTAATAATCTACTTTAAAATGGGCTACTCAATGTAAACAAACACCCGCACCAATAGATATTAATTAGAAAAGATGAACTATTTTTACTGGGATTAGTACATACTGTAGTTTCACTACTAAAATAACAGCGCTGAAGTGAATGTTATGATGCTGTTTAAAATCTACTTTTTCGATTTCTCAACTGTAATTTACTCTCCGATTACCGAACAGGGTTTTATTTGGCTGATGACGAAAAAAGGACAACTTGGAGCAAATAAGACAAACTTTTCTGTATCCTCTGTTTCCCATTGATTGTAATAAGATGAAACTACAGTAGATTCAAAATCTTGCTGAGAGTATCTCCTATTATTTAGCCACCGATCCAGGGGAAGCCAAAACCATATAATGTCTCACACCAAAGAAAATGTTGACATTACAGTAAAAAAATAAAATTAAAATATAGTTGCAAGCAACGATGACGGGCCCAAGCACCCTGTGCCATCACCATCCCGGTTGCACTGCACAACCTGCCCACATCACACACTATACAGGCTAATGTGTGTGTGTGTGGGTGTGTGTGCGTCGTGAGAGGTGTTTGTGTGCATGAGTGTAAACATTTGTAATATGGGTGTATGTATGTGTGTTTGTGTGCATGAATGCATGTGTGTGTGTGAGAGAGTGAGGGAGCGAGGTGTGTGATGTGTCAGTCTGTGTGTGACAAGTAAATGTGTTTGAGCTTTTTTGTGTGCATGGTGTGTGAGTCTGTGTGTATCTGTGTGATGTGTGTACAATAGGCCGCAGGTGCTGAAAGAAAAGCCTCACACTATGATGTTCCAGAATGTGATGTCACTGAACATGATGTCAGAAAGTGTCACTGAATATAATGTCACTCAATATCATGCCACACAAAGTTATTAATCATTTTTATTAATCAGATTCACACCATACACACAAGCACATTTACTCGTCACACACAGACTGACACATCCACACGTCGCACACACCTCTCTCCCTCACTATCACACACACTAACGCGCACACACACACACACACATGCATGCACACAACCACACTCGCACATCGCACACATGCACACATACATACACCCATATTACAAATGTTTACACTGCTGCACACACACACCTCTCACGACACACACAAACCTCACACACACACACACACATTAGCCCTGTATAGTATGCAGGTTGTGCGGTGCAACCGAGTAGCAATGGCTTTTTCGATGACGGGCCCAAGCACCCTGTGCCATTCCCACCCCCGGCGTACCGCACAACCTGTGTTATTTGAGTGTGTTAAGATCTCGAAAAAGCCATCGCCACTCGGTTGCACCTCACAACCTGAACACATCACACACTATTCAGGGCTAATGTCAGTTTGGGCCCTAAATATTTGTTGTGTGCGCGCGTGCGCGTGTGTGCCATAAAAACCTGCAATAATAGAGTTGCGCGCGTACATGTGCGTGCGTGCGCGCGCGTACGTGTGTGTGTGTGCGCGCGTACGTGTGTGTGTGTGCGTGCGTGCGCGCGCGTACGTGTGTGTGTGTGTGCGTGCGTGCGCGCGCGTACGTGTGTGTGTGTGCGTGCGTGCGCGTGTGTGTGTGTGTGCGTGTGTTAACATTTGTAATATGGGTGTATGTATATATGTGTGTCATGTATGAGGGTGTTGCACCACATCCACCATAATTATTATTTCTAAACAAATTTAGTAAATAATTCACACAGGATTAAAATGTATGAATTGATTAGTGTGTGCCACCTTTAGGATTATAAGGAAACATTGATACTTTGCCTCTGAAATGCCTTCAAAGTCTCAAAACTCAAATTGACAGTGTGTGTGTGGGTGTAACGCACACAATTTTCAAGACAAATTAGTGGACACAGTGTTTTGAGGCTGGACTAAATCTGTGTAATGTATGGGTTTGAGACTAATTTGCTCACAGAGAAAAAGGCAGATCAAAGGCTTTTAATGTGTGTGACTTTTGATAATGTAACACCATAAAAATGCATTTTTGTTGCTCCACTTTGAAGCTTCTGCCCTCTGTACAGAATCGTTTATATCGGAGTCTGATTCCCGGTTACGGCCAACCTGAAAACCAGATAATTCTAGTCACTGGCAGATCGACCGGTTTATCTCTATTATTAATGTAATAAAAGTTTTAATAAAATCTATTTTGCGGTGTCAGTGTGGCTACACGTGAATCAACACACAAAAGAATCGCGATTCATAACTGAGTCTATTTTTTTAACTCATCTCCACTAGATACAACCCTCTTAGCTTTCAGAACATCCACATCGTTTTCTATAGCATGGATTCTACAAGATGTTGGGAACAATTGTTTGAGATCTTGGAACATGTTGTGTTGTGTTCATACGCTGAATCTCACTTTCTCTCGTCCCAAAGGTGCTCTAATAGATCTGCTGATGGTGGAGGCCACTGAAGCTCACTCAACTCGCCACCACTCGAATTCGGCTTGAGATGACTTGTGCTTGGTGACACGGGGTGTTATCATGCTGGAAGTCGCCTTTATAAGGTGTTTATTCGCTGTAAGGGAATCCAGATGGTCAGCGATAATCCTTATTGGCTCATTTGAAGTAACGGATGTACAGATGTTCCCAATAAAGTGTCTGGTGAGTATATTTATTGTGTCTTATTGTTCATGTTTAATAATGAGCCTTTTATTAATATTTTAATGGTTGGGTTATGTTTATTATGGTACATCTGTACTGACAATCTGTGGAATTTATGTTTATGTTGGTTAAAGGGGGGAGAGAAGGACTTCACTGATTTTGAGAAGCACTGACACAAAGGAAGCAGCCTCGGTGTCACTCATAGCAATAGCATTAACTCCCTTAGCATTAATTCAGTGCAAAGTGACAGAACTATGTGGTGGACTCAGATTTGCAGAACACGGATACGCTGCCTGGCCAAAAACATTCCCAAGCTATATTTAAGTTAACAAAGACATAAGAGCCTTTGATTGTATAATTGTATACTGCATGATTAATAGGCGTCAATTCTTTTCAGTTCTTAAACGAGCATGCCTAAAGACGTGTCTCATCATCGTGGAAAAGAGAGCATCGTGCTGAACCCTCAACTTCACAGAAGCAATGTGGAACATTGAGAAACATAATGAATGAGTGTAATCCGAAATCACTTCAACTCTTGGCGAAGTTGCGTAGGGGAACCCAGAGCTGTGTTTAATAGTGACAGTAAGAGCAATTCCACACAGTGTGATGAGAACTCAAGGATTTGGACTAACCATCTGTGTGTTCAACAAAGAAAACCACCTGTTAGTGAGACAAATCATAAAAAAGGCTTCAGTTTGCTAGGGAGAATAAAGCTCGGACATTGGAGCGATATAAAAAGGTCATGTGGTCTAATGAGTCCAGGTTGCTCCTACACCAGAGCGATAAAAGGAAGTTAGCTGATGACCTGAATGACTTGATTGACCATGTTATTACATCTCTGGAGCTTTTTTTCACTGTATGTGGTGAGATGAATAAACTTCACAGATGAATTGGACACCAAAGAGTTCTGACCTTAACCCCACCGAAAGTCTTTGGGACGTGCTGAAGGAAACTTTTATAGAACAGTAAACTGTAACTCTCCCGTCACTGCCACACGATCTCGGCCAAAAATGAACGCTACTCTGGATGGAAGTAGGTCTTAAAGAAGATTGAAGCGCAGCCACAGCATTGTGCAAAATCAAAGATAAAGGCGATCGAACAAAATCTGTTCTTGTAAAAAAAAAAAAAAAAAAGAAATTCTTGTGATTGAAATAATTAATTTGATCAGTTTCTGAAACATTCTTTGCGTGAAATTAATGCGCTGAGACCAACCCGATTTATTTATTATAAGATAAATGTGGCCTATTTAACTGAACAGTCGAACTCACAGTTATGTGTACAGTAAAGTCATGAAGCTGAAAAATACACACAGAGTTGGTAGGATGAGTGTTGAGAGCATCATGGTCATATTTCTCTCTATTGCATAATTAAGCTCAATTCCTCAGAGTGATTTATTACACAATTAAAGCATCCGTCTCATGTGATGTGTGTGTACACAAAATGTTCATATTGTCCTTTTTTGTATGAAACATGATTTGGTCTTTTAAAGTAAAGTACATGTTTTTCTGTCTCAGGCAGTTTGTTGAATGGATGGAGCCGAGAGTGAGATCTCAGGAGTGATCAGCGAGTGATTCAGACTCCCCCAGCTAGCGTTCAGCCCAGTCCCCAAACACGCACCCCATTGATATATTCCCTGGAAGATTCAGCAGTGTTTACATTCAGATCTATTTTGGATATCTTTAATACCATCTGTAGTCATGCCCTGATCAACCAACATTTCCCTCGTGTTCATATCTTGCTTTTCTGGTTCTGTCTTTTACGAGCCATCCTGAACTCGAGCTAAAGATCCTGCAGGTTTATCTTCAATCTTGTCGTCTCGGTCCACCCACTGGCCTCGGTGGTGGTAGCCAAAGTAGCAGCTGGGCTTCAGCAATGCTCGGCTGTCTGCTGCGAGGTAGGAGCATGTCTCAGAGGCTCAGCGTTTTGCTCCTACTCTTTGGTCTGGCGTGGTGCCTGCTGCTGCTGCACTACACCATTAACCAGCCACGGCGCCAAAGCAGCACTGAGTTGCGCCAGCAGATCCTGGAGCTGAGCCAGCGCTACGTCAAAGCTCTCAGCGAGGAGAACCACGAGCTCACAAGGCCATATAACCCCTCAATGGCTGGATATGGTAAGGCTCACGCACTTCACTGGCAGATGTTTACAGATGTGTGTTCTTAATGGCTTATGAGGTCCCTTGGATATGAAGTGTGCAAATTCACAGGTAAAACAGGGGAACATTTCAGGCTGTACATTATCTGTATATACAAGTCAGATACAGCAAAGTATTCTTTTGGATGAAGAACCATTCTCAGCAGTGACACTAAATGACATTAAAGAGGCAGTGGGAGTGTAACAGTTACAGCAGAGTAACAGGGATTTCTAAATGACTTACTGTCACTGCTAGATTTAGAAAAAGTCCTTCATCCATGAAAAAGGTTCAGCCTACAGCAGTCCTGTTGTCTGTAACTGTTCACTGGAAGAGAATACGCTGCGGTCTCTGAACTATTATCAGTGTTTTCAGAGCATTGAATCAGATGTACAAATTCAATGATGTGACTAATTCATTTTTAGCCAAGTATTAATTTAGATATTAAATATTTGCTCCCTTTTGCTCCAGCTGATCTGAAAAGGACCATTGCAGTGTTATTGGATGACATCTTGAACCGTTTAATGAAGCTGGAGAACAGACTGGATGCTACAGTGAACGCATCAGTGCACAGCCCTTCTCACATGACCGGGACTGTCATACACAGACCAGTTAAACACAACGACTCTGGCACAAATGCTCACAGCAATCAGGTGCAGCCCCTGACATAAGCAGGAAGGAACTAGCAGGGTATGGGTTACACCAGTGATGCGGTGGTGACACAATGACTTCAAGACTGGTGTGTGTGTGTGTGTGTGTGTTTCAATTAGGGATGTAACCAAATATGAATACTTGAGTCTGATTTAGCAGATAAAGAATCCTAAATGAAATGGATACAGATCCAGGTATGTAAGCAGAGTGCTTTTTTGCTTAGTTTTTAAGAAAGCTTTACAAATTGCTTCAGACCAGATGTGTGCAGTGGGTGATTAGCACAAAGTGTTAGGAAAGTTAGACGTGCTTCAATTTGCTTTCTCTGCTCCCGGGACACACATGTTAGAGGGTGCACTACTTGGATTTTACCCCTCAAAACAGAAGTACTTTTTAAGATGAAATATTATACAGCTATTTTTGTCAGATGTAAATAAACGTTTCTTGATTTGGGAAAGACGTCACAGCCTTGGAGTAGCTCGCTCGCTCGCTCGCTTACAGTGTGTGTAATTCAGGAGTTGAATAAAGTTGTGTTCTTTACCATAAAAACTCTTATTTTAATGCGTCTATGAGCATCAATGCTAACCCACAATTGGATAATCGTGTGAATGAGTAGTGGCACACTTCCTGTGTGTACTGTGTTGTCATTAGCACAAATTGTTGCATAGAAGAGGAAAACTCTTCCTATGAGTGCCGAGATCAGGGAAACAGCAGAACTGTGTAACATTTACAACGACTGCATCACTGCATGTTATTTTAAAAGATTTTGTGCGCTTTTATTTATATTTACTTAAACAGCAAGAAAAGCAGATGTGCACATCAAGCACATTTACATGTTCTGAACAAAGGCTTGATGCACATGTGAGGAAAGAACTGTTTACTAGAAAATGGAATCGAAAACCTATCAAGTTTTGCAGAACATGTGTAGCAGGATATGGACTGTTTGACTTACTCAACATTTAGTTAATTCTGTTCATTAATTGCCAAAACTAGGCCACAAACGCCTCCCTCTGTAACTGTGGGACCAAGATATTGACAGGTCCTGCTTGGAGCTTTAGGGTTTCTGAGTATGGAAGCTCTCCTCATGCCATGTGTCTGTCAGTGTAATAAAACAAGTGCCATTATTAACCACTGCAAATATCCATGTGTTCTTTTTTTCTCACGTGAAAATATTGTTTGATTGATTGTAAGTTGGGTGCTTTTATCTAAGGTTGCATGGTGAAGCAGTATTTCCTGAAGTACAGTTGAAGCAAACACAAAGCTGAAAAGATTTGATGTCACGGGAGATGAACTTTAAACTTTCCATTTCACTGTTCCTTCTTTTTCATTTTTTTTTTTAAAGGGACAGTGGTGGCTCAAACAGTTAAGCACTGATCAGTAGGTCATGGGTTTAAACCTAATTAGGAACGGACATCAGCAGTCACCACGCGATCCGATATTATTACGATTTAATATCACCTATTATTGTATTATAATGCCAAAAGGTTCTTCTGACCAGGATACAATAGTAAGAGGAATAAGTTGCCTGCATTTGTAAACACTGATTCAGAGCTGTTAACTGGTAAAATACAGTGTGATGCGTAAGTTTTGGCAGCCTTGTTAACCTTCATGATTTTTCTGTATAAATCGTTATTGTTACGATAAAAACTTTCAGTTAAATATATCACAAGGGAGACACGCACAGTGATATTTGAGAAGTGAAACGAAGTTTATAGGATTTAAAGAAAGTGTGTAATAATTGTTTAAACAAAATTAGGCAGGTGCATAAATTTGGGCACCACAGAAAAGAAATGAACTCAATATTTAGTAGATCCTCATTTAGCAGAAATACAAAACATCTCTAGTTCATTCAAGTTTGATGGCTTCCGAGCATGCACAGCTGTCTTTAACTCACACCACAGATTTTTTTATTATATTCAGGTCTGGGGACTGAGATGGCCGTTCCAGAACGTTGTACTTGTTCCTCTGCAAGAATGCCTCAGTAGATTTTGAGCAGTGCTTAGGGTCGTTGTCTTGTTGAAAGATCCAGCCCCGGTGCAGCTTCAGCTTTGTCACTGTACCCTGGACGTTGGTCTCCAGAATCTGCTGACATTGAGTGGAATCCATGCGTCTTTCAACTTTGACAAGATTCCCATCCCTGCACTGGCCACACAGCCCCACAGCACGATGGAACCAGCACCGTATTTACTGTAGGTAGCAGGTGTTTTTCTTGGGATGCTGTGTTCTTTTTCCTCCATGCAAAACGCTCCTTGTTATGCCCAAATAACTCAATTTTAGTTTCATCAGTCCACAGCACCTTATTCCAAAATGAAGCTGGCTTGTCCGAATGCGCTTTAGCATACCTCAAGCGGCTCTGTTTGTGCTGTGGGCGGAGAAAAGGCTTCCTCTGTATCACTCTCGCATAAAGCATCTCCTTGTGTAAAGTGCGCAGAATAGTTGAACGATGACTCCGTCTGCAGCGAGATGTGATGTAGGTCTTTGGTGCTGGTCTGTGGGTTGACTCTGACTGTTCTCACCAGTCTGTTTATCTGAGATTTTTCTTGGTCTGCCACTTCGAGCCTTAACTTGAACTGTGCCTGTGGTCTTCCATTTCCTCAATATGTTCCTAACTGTGGAAACAGACAGTTGAAATCTGAGACAGCTTTCTGTATCCTTTCCTTAAACCATGATGGTGAACAATCTTTGTTCTCAGCTCATTTGAGAGTTGTTTTGAGGCCCCCATGTTGCTACACTTCAGAGAATATTCGAAGAGGAGGGAAACTTACAATCCCCCCCCCCCTTAAATGCTCTTTCTCATAATTGGATTCACCTGTGTATGGAGGTCAGCGGTCACTAAGCTTAACAATCCAATTTGAGTTCCAATAATTAGTTCTAAAGGTTTTGGAATCAATAAAATGACAATATCCAAATTTATGCACCTGCCTAATTTTGTTTAAATCAGGGGTCTCAAACTCAGTTCCTGGAGGGCCGCAGCCCTACAGAGTTTTGTTCCAACCCTGCTCCACCATACATACCATGTAGTTTTCAAATAAGCCTTAATGACTTGTTTAGTTGGATCAGGTGTTTTTAATTATGGTTGGAACAAAACTCTGTGGGGCTGCGGCCCTCCAGGAACTGAGTTTGAGACCCCTGATTTAAACAATTATTGCACACTTTCTGTAAATCCTATAAGCTTCGTTTCACTTCTCAAATATCACTGTGTCTCCTATATGATATATTTAACTGAATTTTTTTATCGCAACAACTAACGATTTATACAGGAAAATCATGAAGGTTAATAAGGCTGCCAAAACTTACGCATCACACTGTATTAAAGTTTAGATCAGGGGTGGGCAAACTTTTTGATTCGTGGGTCACATTGAGTTCTAACATTTGACGTAGGGGCCGGAACAGGAGCAGAAAGATGGCATGCTTTGGTCAAAGGGTAACGTGCAAAGGTGAGGTAATAGGCCTACGCTTCACCTCAACAAAGCCAATATATCTAGAGTGCGCCATCTAGTGAGGAAACATCAGAATTACAGGGGAAATAAAACATTAACAAGGTTAATTTATTACATTTTTTCAAGTTTGGCGAACCGAATCAAAACATTAAATGTGTCCCCCGGGCCGGAGTTTGCCCATGCCTGGGTTAGATGGTTTAATTGTTGAATGTTACCAGCAAAGGCATAATTTGGCGTGCAGCCATCATTGTGTTGCATCAAAATGGCTTCACAGGCAAGAATATTGTGGCTACTAAGATTGCATCTAAATCAACAATTTATAGGATCATCAAGAACTTCAAGGAAAGAGGTTAAATTCTTGTTAAGAAGACTTCAGGGCGTCCAAGAAAGTCCAGCAAGCGCCAGGATCGTCTCCTAAAGAGGACTCAGCTGCGGGATCGGAGTGCCACCAGTGCAGAGCTGCAGAGCTTCTTTTGGAAAAGAAGCCACTTCTCTCCAAAAAAAAACAGGGACAGATTGATCTTCTGCAAAAAGTATGGCGAATGGACTGCTGAGGACTGGGGCAAAGTCATATTATCAGATGAAGCCTCTTTCCGGTTGTTTGGGGCATCTGGAAAAAGGCTTGTCCGGAGAAGAAAAGGTGACGCTACCATCAGTCCTGTGTCATGCCAACAGTAAAGCATCCTGAGACCATTCATGTGTGGGGTTGCTTCTCATCCAAGGGAGTGGGCTCACTCACAATTTTGCCCAAAAACACAGCCATGAATAACAAGCAACTTCCTCCAACAATTCAAAAACAGTTTGGTGAAGAACAATGCATTTTCCAGCACGATGGAGCACCGTGCCATAAGGCAGAAGTGAGAACTAAGTGGCTCGGGGACCAAAACATTGAAATTTTGGGTCCATGACCTGGAAACTCCCCAGATCTTAATCCCAGTGAGAACTTGTGGTCAATCCTCAAGAGGCGGGTGGACAAACAAAAACCCACTAATTCTGACAAACTCCAAGAAGTGATTATGAAAGAATGGGTTGCTATCAGTCAGGATTTGGCCAGAAGTTGATTGAGAGCAGCCCAGTCGAATTGCAGAGGTCCTGAAAAAGAAGCGCCAACACTGCAAATACTGACTCTCTGCATAAATGTCATGTAATTGTCGATAAAAGCCTTTGAAACATCTGAAGTGCTTGTAATTATATTTCAGTACATCACAGAACCAACTGAAACAAAGATCTAAAAGCAGTTTAGCAGTAGAGGAGATGCATGTGATAATGATAATACATGCTATGAGACACTAGGGGGGAGTGAGACTAAGCTGGACACCTTCTTATGTACTGTGCATGTGTACACATGAGTCCTTCAACAAGTTACTGAGTTGTGCCATACAAGAAGTCTTAAAATACTGCTATAGAACACTCCTTGTTACTTGGTTGTGTATGATGGAGAGAGGTGCAGTGTAGCCCTTTTATTAAATTACACAGTTCAATCCAAGAACAGGCAAGATCAAGTGATGAGCAAACAGCAAAAAATGACAGTAAGGACAAAATAACATGAACGGAACTCCACAATGAATGTGTAAACTTCATCAACTTAAGAATGAGATCGAGGCATGCACAATTAGAGGTTTTATGAGTGCCGTAGTCCATGGGCGCTGTGCTTGTCGTCTGTGAGAATTGGCAGAAGATGGCCCTAATCAGACAGGGTAGTGCTGTATCTCTCCTCCTTAATAAACAATTAACATACAAACAAATCAGCATGTGACATGGAAAAAAAATAGGCTAAAAACTGAGTGGCGCAGTGGTAAAGCGCTCGCCCTATCATCCGGAGATCGCAAGTTCAATTCCCGGGTGGTGCTGTAACCTCTCGCAGCCGGAGGTCTAGAGAGAGCTGATTGGCCGAGCTCTCTCAGAGGGGAGGGATGAGAGGTACTTAGTGCTCCTCCCACATTAATCACGGCTCTACAGCCAGTCAGGGGCGTCTGTGAGSTCRSGCRACGGAGGGRGCGGATAGCGCTGTCCTCCGAGTGTGTTACACCACCCCCAACGGTGCGCGAGCGAGCAGTTCGAAAAGAGGCGGTCATGTGGTTCGGAGGAAACACGTGATAGTATTCGGCCCTCCCAGCTGAGTGGTAGTAGTAGCCTTAATGTGGGAGCGCCCCCTAGTGACGGGGAGGAATTAGACACGACTAAATTAGGGAGAAAATCAGAGGGGGAAAAAAACTTGGTCAAATAATTTGATAAATAAGCAGGTAGACGACAATATACAGTAACACATCACACCAGTAATTACAATGATATACGCCGCTCTAAATGCAGTTATGCTCTTATGTACATAGGAATAACAGTCATGAAATATATCAGTTAAGTTTCAGGCTTTATAATAGCTCAGAGACAGCGCTGGTTACAGTGGTAAATCACCTCCTACTGGCCTCTGATCAGGGTTTTTTTTTTCATTGCTTGTGTTACTTGACCTTAGCCCAGCTTTTGATAGTAAAGGTCAGAAACTTTAAATGTTGGATTAGGACAACTGACGATAAGTTTAAAAAGTTTACATTTAAGAAAAGGTCTTTCATTGCCATTCTTAATGTCAGTCAAATGTACTTCACCTGTTCAAGATGCAGACGGACTTAAAGATTCTGCTGATATACGATATTAAACCCTCTACAGTTATGGAGGTATAAACCTAAAGCTAAATTAATTTACTGTATTATCAGTCACTTCAAGTGAATATGTGCCGTGTCATTTGGATGAATATGAGACCTAAATACTCAGTTCAGTTCAATTCAATTTTATTTGTGTAGAACTTTTAATAATGGACATTGTCACAAAGCAGCTTCACAGAAACTAGCACTCTTGGTGGTAATAACTAAGAGATAGTTGTGTTTTATAGCTGTTTGAGTAAATAAAATTCAGTCCAGGCTTTGGTCACTAAACCAGTTTTATAAAGACAACAACAACAATAAAAATAAAAAAAAAATTTATGACTGCAAATGCCAGAATTTCCTGTTGATATTCATATTGTATGATCAATTCACACTAATAATTCATTTTTACATGTAACCCTGCGACAATGTTAATCTAAATCTTACAACTAATAGACCTGATATACAATTTCATTTTAACCCAATATT
Organism: Clarias batrachus; assembly: GCA_003987875.1. Taxonomy (NCBI): domain Eukaryota; kingdom Metazoa; phylum Chordata; class Actinopteri; order Siluriformes; family Clariidae; genus Clarias; species Clarias batrachus. The sequence continues at coordinate 20,940 of QMIH01001911.1, forward strand.
TAAACAAGTTGATCTATTTTTGATCTATTTTTTCTTTTTTATATATACTACATAAATAAGCATGTCATACACACGTCCACTAGAGGGAGCACTGCAATGTGGAATGCTTTATTACTCTTGTTCATAACTGAGGGTGGCCGCGTGTCTGAGCGGTTAGCAGCACTCTCACCTCATACCTGCAGGGTGGAGAATATTCAATGCACTTGGATACTTTGAATGCATTTATGATGCGAAAGAGGCAAAGGCCATGTAGTGCTTTGTATAAGCAAGTGTACACGCTGGAACTACGCTAAAGTCTCCTTTACAATGCAACAGATAACATCATCTGGATGTTGTAGACTTAATCCTCCCTCCTTAACACTAATGACATTTTTTTAAAATTAAATCATTTTCTAATGACATTTTTTAAAGGGACAGTACTCTTTATCTTGGAGATCCTTTCTTCACAATTAGGACTGCTTTACTCTACTGTATATATATATATATATGTGTGTGTGTGTGTGTGTGTGTGTGTGTATATATAGTAATGAAAGAGTGAAGATATTTAATTGTAGATAAAAAATGAATCATAAACCAAGTCAGTCACCAGACTTTAATTGTAGTGTTTGCGAACCTCATGGGGACTCAAGGTAGCGGTGGTGATTCAAACGGTAATGCAGTGTAGAGGTGACGGGGCAGTGAGAGAGCATAGTGTTGGGTGTGGCGCTCTTCTACAGTGTACTGGGGGAGTGTCGCACGTGGTTGGGGATACTGTGGAGCTGTCGTGTGCGTTTCTGTAAAAAACTGAAGTGGTTGTTTGTCACACAGGAATAGCTTTGCTATTTATTGTAATGAATAGTGGTGGCATATAGCATGGTGGTACAGTGTAGTGGTCGCGCCTTGTGAGGTGGTACAGTGGTTGTCAGACGGGGTCAAAGTGGTGCTGGTGGTGAGACATTGTGGTCTTGCGCTGTTGTACACAGTGTTTGTGTGCATGCTCTGATACAGTGTCATGGTTGTGTGCCACATGAGAACACATGGTGGTGGTTGTGTGCGCCACAGTATTCAGTGAAGCTGTCGAGTGTTCCACGGTGGTACCTTACAGTGGTCGAGCGCTGCACGGTGATAGAAGAGTGTAATGCTTGTGTGTCATGCATGGATACAGTGTAGTGTTGGTGTGTCACGTGGTGGTACAGCAAACTTGTCACGAGATTCATGGTGAAAGAGTGTACAGTAGTGTTCACGTGTCACATGGTGATAGAGTGTAATGTTTGTATGACTTGAGGACATACAGTGTAGTTGTTATTTGTTGCACAGGAATACTGTGTGTTGTTCTTGTCTTGTGCAGGGATCCAGCGTACAGGGCATGCGAAGTGCGTTTATTACGATTTACTGATCACATGTCTCTTGGTGGTAGAGTGTAGTGGTCAGTGTGCATGTGGTAGCCTTCGTGTGTGACGTGGTGACAGAGTATAGTGCCCTCATATCACGTGGTGGTCCAGTGTAGTGTTTGTGTATCGTGCAGGGATACAGTGAAGTGGTCGCATGTCACGTGAAGATACAGTGTACAATGTTACCTGGCGTTAGAGAGGTTTTTATGTGTCACGTGAGGATACAGTGTAGTGGTTACATTTCACATGGTTGTCACGTGTCACGCAGTGGTAGAGTATAGGATTGCGTATTTTGCAGTGCTACAGTCTAGTGTTCATGTCCGTGTGGTGGCACAGTGTAGGGGTTTGATGTCACACAGATACGGTGTACACACAGTGGTGCAATGTAATGGTCACGTGTCATGCAGGGAAAGAGTGTAGTGGCCATGTGTCATGTTGTGATACAGTGTGGGGATTGTGGTGTTGCATGGTGGTACACGTGCTCACGTGACATTCAGTGCTGTAGTCTAGTGGTCACGTGCTGTGCGGTGGCACAGCGTAGTGGTCATGTGGCACGTAGTGATACACACACATGATGGAACAATGTAGTGGTCGTGTGTTACGCAGAAAAAAGTTTAGTGGCTGTGCGGTGGTACAGTGGTCATGTGTCGCATGGTGGTATAGTGTAGTGGTCGCATATCATGCAGTGCAACAGTCTAATGGTTGTGCATTGTGCCTTGGCACAGCGTAGGGGTTGGATGTCACAGAGAGATGCAGTGTACCGGTGTATGGGAGTACAATGTAGTGGTTGGTTGTGCACAGTTGTGGTACAGTTTAGTGTTTGTATGTTGCACGGGGAGAGAATGTATTGTTTATGTGTCATGTCTCGTTCGGTGGTATAATGTAGTCTGTTCATGTTGCACAGAGGTACAGTGGAGTTGTTATGTGTCATGTGGTGTAAAAGTTTAGTGTAGTGTAGTGGACCTGTGTCATGCAGTGGCACCGTGTAGTTGTTGTGCATCGAGTGTAGTGTTTATGTGTTGTGTAGTGTAATGGTTGGGTGTCATGTGTGGATAGAGTGTAGTGTTCATGTTTCGCGTGGGGCCAGAGTGTAGTGGTCGTGTGTGGTGCGGTGGTGATAGAGTGTAGTGGTCGTGTGTGGTGCGGTGGTGATACAGTGTAGTGGTCGTGTGTGGTGCGGTGGTGATACAGTGTAGTGGTCGTGTGTGGTGCGGTGGTGATACAGTGTAGTGGTCGTGTGTGGTGCGGTGGTGATACAGTGTAGTGGTCGTGTGTGGTGCGGTGGTGATACAGTGTAGTGGTCGTGTGTGGTGCGGTGGTGATACAGTGTAGTGGTCGTGTGTGGTGCGGTGGTGATACAGTGTAGTGGTCGTGTGTGGTGCGGTGGTGATACAGTGTAGTGGTCGTGTGTGGTGCGGTGGTGATAGAGTGTAGTGGTCGTGTGTGGTGCGGTGGTGATACAGTGTAGTGGTCGTGTGTGGTGCGGTGGTGATACAGTGTAGTGGTCGTGTGTCACTCTGTTGCATACAGTAATACGTGCACTGTATCCCTGTCTGACACGAGAACAGTACACGAGCATTACCCTGTAGAACCGCCCGACACATGACCACTACACTGTATCACCACCGCACCACACACAACCACTACTCTGAATGTTACATTGGCACTACAACTTGGATCCCTGCGTGACGTGCAACGACTACCCTGTAGCCCTGTGCGAGGTGTCTGTCGACACGTGACATGTGACTACCACCCCCGTGCGTCATCAAGACATTAAGAACCTGAAATATTTCACTTTACACGAATAAAATTACAATATATGAGAGTTTCACTTTCTGAATCAAATTATGAAAAAATAAACTTTTCCATGATATTCTGTTAGTGATGCACTAGATATATATGATAAACAGATCAGATATTTATTTTCATAAGACATGCCTCAGCTGGGCGGTCTCAGCATGTAAAGCTGTAACATGTGAGCCACTGTGGGGAATAAACCCCAGGGCTAGTTTGCACTACACTTAGGTGGGCACAAAACATGCCAGCAAAATGCTGCCTACAGCATAACAGAGCTACTGGGCCGGACAAGTTATCAACAGTGTGTTGAATCGTGACGTGTGCACGTGTCTTTGCTTTTCAGGTCTACAGTATGTGAAGATTTGTGAAAGCTAATAGAATGTACTCAATGTAATAACAGTTAAGTGTTGAGACCTTTTATTGTCTAAAAATGGCCTTTCTAAAAATCTGTTTGTAAGCAAATGGTAGATTTTCTTTGTTTACGTTTTCTTGTACAATCTGCACCATGTTCTTGCCAGACAAAATAATAAATCTATCTTCATTTTGTTTTCAGTAACCAATTTATTTTGGTATAAGTTTAGGCATTCTGTAGCCTAGCACACACACACACACACACACACACACACACACACACACAGATACATACACACAAAAATACACAAACATTTACACTAGTGTCAGTTAAGGGTTTACCTGAGTGTATTAGGAGAGCTGACTCAAATCCCGATCCCAACCTGACCGGCACATCCTGGTGCTCCACCTCTGGTTGGAGTTCTCACTGCATAGACGCCTCTGACTGCTGCTGAGGATGGTCCTGATAGTCTGCTTTGATGCATGTGGAGACTGAGGATGGGTCCACTCAATGACCATTAGGATGGTTTTGGACTTGGCTGATGCAAGCAGTTGGTTTGGGACTGCAGTCACTCAATAATTTTAGTACTGAAACTGCCACAAATGGTTTTGTACCAGTGAAACTGGACCTCATATTAACTCAAAAACCTTTCCTGTTATATTAAACATTCAGGCTTATAGCACACAGTTATACCAAGGACTGATTTATGGTCATACTCTCTGATATTATCCCTGTAAAGTCTGGTTCCTCTCAAGATTTCTTCCTGTTGTCATCTCAGAGAGTTTTGACTTGCCTCCATCACCGGCCGTTTGCTCATCGAGGCCAAACTGATTATTATAATGAATACTTTTTTCTTACATTTTTTCTAATTTATATCCATGCTACATAAAAATACATTTAGCCTTAACTTAAAATGTCTCTCTTTCAGGGTTTTCACATTGACGTTCTTACATATTACATGCAAATTTCTATCCACATTTTTCCTCAATCCTTCACATGTTTTCTTCTATCCTTGCTTTCTTTCCTGTTCTGAGTCCCTGGCACTCTTTTTATTTTTTTCGACAGGTTGACCACTTAGGGAGCTACAAAGGCCTGAAATCTTAAGTGCCCATTTTTTCACCACTGATTTGGGGACCCTGTGTGCAGCACCCTAATGCACTGCAGATGTTGCATATCCCATTTTGCACCTCTAAGATTTTTTTTTATCTAAATGAGAACTCTATCCCTATTCCTGGAAAAAAGAAGACATTTTCAACCACTGATTCTAAAAATCTTACTTTATATTTATTGATCTATTTATAACTTTATAAACTAGATATCATGTGGAATGCTCTGGAAGTAAGCAAGCCATTTATGTCTCTAAATAAAAAATGCAATCCAAATTAAGAAACTCTTATTGACAGATGTGAATATTAGCCATCTAGCAACAGTTTATCATTCCTACTTTACTTCTGGAGTTTATTACATTCCAGAAACATTAAGGAAATTTATTGGGGAAGTTATCACAATCTTTTGTGAAGACAAAGTGTCTCAGATTGCATTTAACCAGCATGTAATTATAATGACTATTATTTTTCAGCCACAAAAAAGATTGTGCTGATTTGTTTAATAATATTTATTCCATGAGCAGGATTGCCAGGTCCCACATATAGCAGGTACAGACTGCAAATTAGAAAGATGCACAAATAATAACATGCCTTAAAAAGAAGAATATGAAGAAGAATGAAATATCTCACTTTTTAAAGACAAATGCAGCCAGTAGCTTCCCACTTCTTAGACAACCATGTTGGAAGACATATTCCATGTTTCTGTGTTTCAGAAGGATCAAATTATTGACATGCATTATGTTTAGAACTGACAAACACACTATTAAAACCTGTAAGGATAGTGCTGCACCCTCAACTTCACTGAAGAAATCTGGACAGAAAAAAACATCATGAATGAGTGTAATCTGAGATCACAATGTTTGTAGAAAAACAAGTAGAAATCAGTGCTATGTTTATTAGTGGAAGTTAGAACATTTCCACATATAAAATATGACTGAACTCACAAGATTGGGACGAAACAGCTGTCCATAAGAGAGTGTCCATTGTTAGAAAGACTCAACAACAAAAAACTATTTGTTAGGGAGCATAAAGATTGGACTCTGGTGCAATGGAACAGGGTAAGAAGGGAAGCGCATGAAGCGATGCAGCCATCATGCATAGCGTCCACTGTGGACACTATGCATGATGGGTATTATGAGCTGGGGTTGTTTCGGTTGCTCAGGTCTAGACTCAGCAACGTTATGTGGCAATAAAATAAAGTTATTTTATTAGAGGTTATCACATCTTTGGAGCTTTTCTTCCCTGGTGGCACAGACGCATTCAACACTCAGACTGTGAAAGAGTGGATCTGGGAGCATGAGGAATCGTTTTCACACATGAACTGGACGCCACCTTAACAACAGTTAACAACAGACGCCAACAGTGCTGACCTTAACCCCATAGAAAGTCTTTGGAATGTGCAGGAGAAGACTTTATGAAGTGGCTCAAGTATCCCATCATTAATACAACACTTCAGACTGAAGAAGCTACTTGGATGAGTAGTGAAATGTCCAGTTGACATGACTCAATTTCCAGATAACCGCACCTGGATGATACAACTGGAACAAACAGCAAGAATCACACCCTACAATGTTTACAGCTGGGAGGAACCCCAACCTAATTAAAGCTTGTTGTTGCAAGAGTTGGTTCCACCGGAACTCTGAAGGGGTTGAATACCTATGGAAGCGATTTTATCAGTCTTTCCATACAGGATTTCTGTTATAACTTTAAACATTTCTGCCACATCAGGTCAGTGGAAAACATCTTCAAGATTATAACACAAGACTGTAAAAGTCCAGTCACATTCAGTTGCTCCTGCTGCAGCTCCACCTTTACAAATATGACATAACACACCTGTTTCACACCTACAAAATGCTACATGCATTCAGTTCTGTTTTGTCATCACTCTTAAATACTTTCTTTCATAGACTGAAAAAAGATTCAATAAAAGTTTATTTGGAGGATCAGCGGTATCTAGATTTTTCATCAATCGAGGGATTTTAATCTGTAAACCCAGGGTAAACATCAGGTTTTGGCATAAGGTTTTATTATTTGTTAATATTCTTCACAAACATTTAGTTAAAAGCAGAAACACTAAAATTATTCATCTTTTACGCTTTTATGTGCATATTCCAAGCCGGAATTTCCCCACTTATCTACAATTTATAACTAAATTTCTTTTCAGATATTAACAAAATAATAATCTCTCTCTCTCTCAAAAAATTTTTTTTTTGGCACCACAATTATGTTACAGAACAAAAAAAAGTTTTTCATTACTTTGTGACCACTGATGGGTCTAAAGTATAAAGTACAACAATTAAACATTCAGATTGGTATTTTTCGTTTTTTTTTTTTTATTTAAATCGACGATGCAAACTTTCGATTTCATTTCTATTACATCGGATCTTATTCAGTTAACGGGCCAAAGAGAAATACATTTTTATTTAGATAAATATATTTATCTAAATTATTTTATAGAAGGTTTATAAAGCTCCTTGAGACAATAGGTTTGGCAATTTGGCTGTATTAATACGGTCATTCGTTATGTCCTTTTGCAGTAGAATTTCTGCAAAATCATGTTTCCTTTTTAAACAATTTACTTGCAATTAACGCCGCACCAATTATTCCTATTAATTTATGAATATACATTGTTTCAGTGCAGAAAGCTGAATAATAAATACAAGACATAAAAGGATTTGCTTGAAGTTTCAGGATTGATTATTCCAATGTAAAGATAGAAGAAGAATGACGAGTATTTAAATGATCCTTACTTTATAGACCGTTGAAAATGTATTCTGTTGAAATGATGTTCAGTGGGTTTAGATATTTTTGAAGATGATGTTGGAAGAATTCTACATTGGTAGTCTTCATTTGATTTATTGTTAAACTACAGGCTCATTTAATTAAGTTTTAGGCACTTTTTTCACATTCACATTGAGGGATTTGACAATTTGTTTAGCCTGTTTTAATGCCAAATTAACATAAAGAGATCAACTTCAAGAGTAAGTTCAGATATTTGCTTTCACAATGTTTATGGAGTATGTAATTCTCCCTACAAAAGCATGTCCACCCTATAAATTCAATAGTCCTAGTTAATCTTAAACTTTTGTACTACAAAATATTGTAATAAAAATACCCATCAATACATTTTAATTAAGATTAAAAGAGAATTTTCCAGTGATCATTTGTAGTAAATGTCTACAATGTGAAATGATTCCGTCAGATTCAAGTGAATAAACCAGACAAGGAGTAGAATTTAAAGACATTAACCTTTATTGTGTAGTTAAATTGCATCATCATTGCTTATAAAATGCATCATTTTGCTAAACAGATTAAACAAACAGAAATCGATGAATCTCAGTGTTTTGCAAGCTGTCGCTGTTACCAGAGTTCAGCACCGCCATTTTCTGCCTATAGACCGAATTCACAGAAGAACTTTCGAGAAACTGAGAAATATGGAAAAGATCTATTGAAGGAGACAGTTAGTGTAAATAAATATGTGTGTGTTCCTTCACCTCCTTCAAAATCATAAATTAATGTAAAGCGGAGGTTTGTGAGCTTCTGAACTTTTCTTTTCACTTGAATCAAACATGGCGCTTGCAGAGAAAACATCTATACATCCGAGTTATTAGAGCCCTGGGAAGCGCGTCAGGCGGCTGGATCAGGGAGAAACCGCGCAGTCCTTCTTCAAATTCTCATACAACAAACATTTAGTACGAAAAAGACGGGCGACTTACACATTGTGTTCATTAGGTCCGTATTCCTAAAACGAGACTTTATTTCTCTCCATACAATCGCAGCATGTGGCTGTAACATTAGTCATATAGACCATTAAAAAAAAAACCTTCATTCCTAAGTGTTTGGTGGTACTAATTTGATTATTGCTGAAATAACCGATGTGTAGGCTGAAAAACCTTTCTTACTAAAAAAAAAAAAAAAAAAGGCCGCGATCACCGCACACACACACACAAATCGAGAGTGTGTAGCCTATAGAACATGTCAGATAACAGGCGGGGCAAAGACCCCCACATACACACACACAAAACAGTCACACCCTCCCTCACCACACACATGGGCCAATGACACGTTAAAATGTACTACACAAAAAAGTCGCGTTAAAGGTGTTTAAAATACACATATTATAAAACATTATTATTAAGAATAGTATTATTGTTAATAATGATAATAGTGCAGGTTAAAAAGGCATCACTAAATATACGTTATGTAGCTTACTGTAAGATAAGACATCCAGAGAAAACTGTACAAGGGCAAAGTTATAATACTAACACACTTCGTTATTAAACTAAGAATTCTATAACGTTAAAATACCAAAGCTGCCTTTTCTCCCGCCCGGATTCGTACCGAATAGCACGAAATAAACCAATGAATGAACAGTTCTGCGCGTGAAGGGGGCGTAGCGATGGGCGTGACAAGGGGCGACATGCGCGTTCCTGGTTGGTTTTTCATACCAACCAATCAGAGCGCTTCATACGTTCCTCCATTCTGTGCGTGTATGTGAAAGAAAGAGAGAGATTTTTATATTGTTGATTTTTTATTTTATTGATTGTTTATAAGTTAAATATCTAATGGTAATAATCAATAAAAAAATAAAAATTAAACATTTGCAGGAAAATATATATAAGGAACTCTAACAAAAACAAAAATAGTAACTAACATTAGCCAGTAAAACCAACACCATATCAAAGAACACACACCAGGGAAGGAATTCAGGAGGAATGGTTATGTGTTATGTTGTAAATAAAAAAAACAACAAAATTTTATGGATACATGTATTCACATGTATAAAAAATGCCTCATTTGGGACAGGACATGCCTCCAGAGATGAGTACCAATTTTGGGTTCAGAGAAATGTGTCTGTCTTTGGGAACCTCCTTAGGTTCCCAAAGACAGACACATTTCTCAAGTCCCTACTTGAACCCTGTCTGATTTCATATTTGGGAATCTGTGTATTAAAAATAAAATGACAGGTAAATACAACTCTGTATTTAAATCGGCCAGTTCCATTCTTACAAGAACATAGTAAAGGAATGCTGTTATTATGATAAATTTGACTTAATGATTACACCAATTCATGGCAAAGATTTGGACAGCCACTGTCTATACTGAACACTAAATTCCAATTAAATTTGTTGGTAAAGTTTTTTACTTTTAATAATAGAGATTTCCACAAAGCAGCTTTACAGAAATACATATCTCAGAGGTCTAATTTATATTCTACATAGATGATAGTCTCCTATTGAACAGTCCCTATAGAACATGGACAGGCTGGAACTTATGTTAAGTTATAATATTCAAAAAAGTATTTTAATCTCTGTGAATGAAATAGAAATTTGTCTAATTTGTCTAAGGAAACAGAGACAGTCAGAGAGAGAGAGAGATAGACTAATCACTCCCTAAGTATTATTATTTACATGTAAAATCTTTTCTTGTATAATATTCTAATAGAACAAACAATGTCCATACAGATATTCAAATAATAATCTACAAAATATTTAATGTCGAAAGCATCTTAAAAGTAGTGACCCCTACACTCCATTGGAAAGCTCTGAAAAACTAAAAATGTAAACCAAAATAGCAATCCTCTCATTCAGCTGATCCTGAACCATTTTTAACCGAACCAATATCACCTTTTACTATCTTTAAAAATCCTGAGACCAAAACAAAACAACACAAGAGACAATTATGACACAACATTAATACAGCATCAACATTTACAGAAAATATACTTGTATGAGCTATGATAATGCAGTGGCACACTGCCTATACAGAAAGATGGCTAGTGACTTAGTTAACACTGACTGGCTATCGAAAGGAGCAAAACAAAGATATCCTTCTTTTGTGAAGAACATACAGCTGTGCAAACTATCAAATCAGGATGAGATTCATTACTGCAGAGGAAAACACACTTTCTGAATGAAGGTTTGAAATTCATTCAAATAGTTGGAGCCTTTTGCACAAAATATGTTGACTTTAACACCCAAATATTCACAAACACTAAAGAAGCAGTTCCCACATTACACTTTTGTAGAGCTTTAAAATGTAATTATTTTCTGTTATATTAATATTCACATGGTTTTAACCAGACCTGTGTTAATGCAAATGTGATTTTCATTTTCATAGCTTACTTAGAAATGTTTCTTTTTCAAGTTCTGTTTATGTGTGAAAACGTTTTTTTTCTTCTTCTTCTTCCCAGTTTCTTGCAGGAAGTGACGAATCTTATGTCTTAGCTTTACAGGAGCCGCATGGTTCAGTGTCAGTGCTGTTCTAAGCCCTGTTCCCCCGTGTTGGAGAACATCACTTTCCCTACAGGCAGAGGGAAGTATAAGTTTTCACTAAAACCATTAAACTTAATCAAATAAATGCCAGATTTTAAACAAACATTAAACATTAAGTCAAACTGGTAATCTTGTCTCTCACACTGACATGACACGCACACAGCATACAAATATAGGCCAAGGAGCAAGGGGTAGTCTTACAACGTGCGTGGCAGACTGTTTCACTCCATGCAATTTGAGAAATAGTTATAAAAGTTAAAACTGTGTAAGAGTGTATTTTAACTGACTAAAAAGTTAACATGATATAATTAAATGAATGTTTTTTTTTTCATGGCACTATCATGTAGGATGTGTTTTATGAAGATCAGCCCCTCCCCCTCTGTCCCCCATACGGCAGGTCTCCATAGGTTTACGCCACACCCCGCCCCCCGCCTTTCCCGTTGTGTACGCGCCACGCCGCTTTACTACATCACCGACAGCCAATCACGATGCGAGAAAAAAAAAGTTCGCCGAAAGGAATTACTACGGGAGTCCACACGGAATCCCTCAGTCCACACAGCCAGGTTTTACCTCACATCCAGTCCCTCCTCCTGCATACAGTCCTCAGCACTCCATCCTTTCACAAGTTCTGCACGTATCCTAATTGATCAAGCGGCTCTGATTTGCACTGTGAACACGTGGCTGATTAAAAGAAAAAAGAAAAAAACGGAATAGCTCTGTGTTTTTGATCCCATTGTCTTGTCTTCTTTCAGGTTTATTCGGAGGCGGTGCCTGCATAAATGTATGACTTTTTTTGCATGCTCTGGCTAAGAACTTAAAAGTATATATATATTTTTGTTTTCTTAGAAGTCTGAAAAGCAGAGAGAGGTGACATGCGGTGAGATTTTACACACAGCCGGTGCGCGGGTTCCCGTCCGTCATAATTCTCTTCTATCTATCCAGAGCGAGTGAGGAGGAGAACACGCCCGCTCCGCCTGATAGACAGTTTCTCTCTCTCCCTCACTCTCTCACACAGCACTGCCCGTCCAAGGGACGCGATTCAAAAGGGCAGCAAACGCGGTCGTTCTTTCTTTCTGTTCCTTTTCTGACCGTGCGGCAACATGAACAAGCTGTACATCGGTAACGTGAGCGAGGAGGCGAGCGCGCTCGACTTGGAAACTATTTTTGAGCAGTGGAAGATACCGTTCAGCGCGCCGTTTTTACTTAAAAGTGGCTACGCGTTTGTGGACTGCCCTGACGACAAGATCGCAATGAAGGCCATTGACACACTTTCAGGTGAGAATGGAGGCTCATTTCGGCACGTTGTATCCCTCCAGTATGTGCGCGCGCGCGCACACACACACACACACACACAAGCCGTTTACGCGCTTTGCAGCTGAAATGCTGTGTGAGGGAGCGATGGTAAAGGGGAAGTGCGTGGGTCAATTTGACCGGTTTGCTTTTTTAAATCGCGGGTTTTCCGCGCCGAGGATACAAAGTGTCCACTCTGTGCTCGAACAGGCCACATATGCGTTTCAATAAAACCCCCTGCTTTCTGTGGATGGGCGATACACACCGTCAAAGGAGTGTAAAATCAGTTTTAGTTCAGACTGCTGCTCGGTCAAGCCGTTTCGCTGGCTGTATTTTTGAATGCTCTGACTCGAGCAAATCGTATTCACTCTACCTTCGCGTTCACATAGGCGTATTTCCTCCTTACTTGAAGTAATTGTGGAGATTGTGAAAGTACAAACTCTTATTCGGGTTATGGACCCAGCACCATTGTTAAAACTGCATTCAGCAGAACACTGACCCGCCAGGTGCTTGGCTTGGGTTGCTGGCGTGGACTCTTGTTCCTAAGGTGCCTTTGATTATCTCGTAACATATTTTTAGGCGTCATGAGAGACCGAACAGGCTCTATTTTACATGTTGATGTGTACAGACTGTGGGACTCGAGTGTAGTTTCCGTCCCATTCTGCTCCGTAAGGCAGTTTTCCGTTTGTGTTCGACTGAGGCCTGCTCGTGGTGGTGCAGGGGGCAACTTTGTCTTCCATGTTTAACCTCCAGATAACTAGCGATGATCTCTTTTTGAGATTTTGCTAATTAATTTAAATTTACGACGTAAATCTCATTTATTTCCAGTAGTACCCTTAAAATAAAAGAAGACAAGCGTGATCCCCCCCTCCCCCCACGGTTGCAAACATTTTTCTCAATAAAATTTTGGCTTTTAATTAAAATGTTTTTTCTTTTTTTTTTTCAGGAAAAGTAGAACTTCATGGAAAACTTCTAGAGGTAGAGCATTCAGTTCCCAAGCGTCAAAGGTAATTCGGATTCACAGATTAATCTAACTTTTTCGCTGACCAGAAAATTGCGTCTATGCTCGTGTATTAGTTCTGGTGAAATTATTTTCTAGTTTCAGTGTTTTCGCAGTGCACGCTGCATTGTGTCCTCATATTGCTTATAACTTGGTATTTCGGACACCATAATGAGCGAGATGTGTGTATGGGCATGTTTAGCCTCAGTCAAAGCTTCTATTTTTACGCCTTAAACCAATGTACGGCTATTTTCTTTCAATAAACAAGTGAATCCAAGCCGTCGGGGAAAAGGCCGCAAGAAACCCGGCCCATGAGCCTGTTCGCCCACAGGGCCACGCGCTTTACTGGTGACCATTGAAGAAGGAACTGCTTTTTCCTCGTGCCCCCTCTCGCTTCCGCTTGTTTGCTCATGCGCGGTGTGTGAACTCCCCACAGCGCCCAGACACAGAGAGGGTTCGAGGCCTAGTTGTGAAAAAGCAGCTTTAGCCTAAGTCCACTCGCTGCATTTCCGTCTAATTTGTTTGATAAGCAGTGCTGTTCAGTTTAACACCAACTTGCGTGTGTGTGTGTGTGTGTAAAAAACACAAACGCGTGGTTTTACATTCGGTGTGAATTTAAAAGAAGCACGTTATAAAATATTTTCACGTTAGTAAGGAATTTGACGGAAATATTCAGTTTAATAACGAGGCTGATCTCAGTTTGTGTTCAACATTCGGCTGCGTAATGTTGCTAAAAAAAATTTAAAAATCGCAAGATGCTCTTAAGTGAAGTCTCTTGGAATTCGTACAAACGCTACACAGCATTCAGTAAAAGCTTCCATTTTAAAATGGCGAGTCTGTGGAGATCTGGGTACAATTAAATCCAACCACACCCTAAAAATGGTCTCCTTTATTCTGCTTGTACGTTTTCATGTGTCTGTAGCTGGACAGTATTCACGTGTTTTTTATGTTGATTGATGTAATTATTGCAACAATTTTTTTTACTTAAAACGGATCAAAGTGGCATTACGAAAATATTTTTAAAATGTATGCTTGTAGGCTGTGCTGATATTTAAAGTGAGTGGTATGAAGGTGTATTGACCTCAGTACAGGATAATGTGTGTCAGAGGTCATGTATGCAAACTCGGGTTTGAATCTAGGTATGTATCTAGTACATACAGGGAGGTAAAAGCTTGAAATCCACTGCATTCCACGCAGTGAGACCATTTGTTAGAGCCACACAGTCATGACCGCACAAGATTCCTGTGATTTGTAGCATGTATGTAGAAATTGTGTGGGTTTTTTTTGTTTTTTTTTGCTTTTTTATTAAATATATTTTTAAAGGAGTAGTCACTATGGTTTTGGAGATGGGTACTGGAGTCAGTAATTAATTAGAAAATTAGAGCAGAGTTCATAAGTCAGTCTGGATTGTGTGTCGAGTCTGCGTAAGTGGTGATATTCTTTGGGACTTTACTATTTTGGTATTTTTGTCTTCGCTTTTGCTATTGCTGGGTTTGCCTGGGGTTTCTGTGATCCTTTACGCTTGTTTGTGTCGAGGCGTGGGTAGTATTCAGAGTAGATCCAGATTTTTGCAAAAATCTATCACTGTTTAGGCAAAACATTTTTAATAAACATGTCAAATAATTTTAATTACAAAACATGGTCATCTTTGTTTAGTTGTAAAAGTTGCTGCCGGATCAGTCTTTTTGTTTTCAATGGTGGTTGGCCAAGCCAAGCATTTTAAATAAATTAATCAAACCAAAAGTCTCCTCAGTGCATGGATTGCTTATGATCAATTTTAAGCTAAAATGTAATGGTTAACAAATGCATCATGTTTTCTCAGGGATCCAGAATTTTATTTGATTCTTTCTTCTTCACATCATATGTCTGTGCATACTTGTAGACTGATGATTAGCCTTAAAGTTAAATATGACTGTTTTAATATGCCTTGTTTTGGTTTTTTTTAAAGGGTAATTGTTGGTTGTGTGTTACTGTACAGTTCTTTTCTGTTTTGGAATTTTTTTGTGCAGAAATATATTTATTATTTATATTTATTTACTTTTATATTTAAAAGTTAATTTGTGTGGGGGAAAAATGGACAATTTTAAACTGCGTAATTTTTTATTTTTTTAGTCAGTAAATGTTGGTGCTGTGTGACAAGTCAATATTTTATTGCTAAAACTCATTATTTTGGGAGTTTTGGTTATGTGCTTCATGTAGCTGTCTTGAGTCAGTGTGGGTTATGAATTACTTTGGCACAAGGCTCATACAGAAGTCTTTCATAGTTTTTAACAAGAAAATTGCTCCTACCCCCAGGTAACATCTTGTAGTTGCATGTGAAAGGCCACCAAATTGAAAAATAATGTTCTAGATGGTCTCACATCTTCTAAACGCGCACACACACACACACACACACACACACACACACACACAATTAATTCATGTCTGCAGGCTACCCTGTCACTATAGTAACCATACCCCACCCCCGAGGGTGAAAGGGGGCTCCTTCATCCGAAAAAGGGGCACTAAGAGCATGCCCATCCCCTATACACACACACACACTGTTCTATAAGTTAATCCACCAGAGAAGAAATGTCCATAATGCAGTCCCACTGTAATGCAGGTCAGAACTGGGGAAAAACACTATTCCTTCTAGTTCGTAGGAAGAGGATTTTTTTTTTGTTGTTGTTGAAAGATTAAAATGAGCATAGCTTGTGTGCTAGTAGATATTTATAGGCTGGATTATACAGAGGTCCTTGCAAAAAAAAAATTGTGTTTATGGTGTAATTTTAGAGATTTTGGAAGTTTGCAGCTATTTTTAACACTGTTATCAGGAGTAATGTTTTGTAATGATCAGTTCCAGTGTTGTACGTTTCAGACGAGCAAGTGAGCAGCACTGGCACTCGTAGTCTGTGCTTAGTCCAGATTATAGCATAATGGTTCTTAATCTATATAATAAATGTCAATGGGATTGCTCTCCCAATTGCACAACAAAAGTAGGGGGGGGGCTGTATTAGAAAATAGGAATGCACTGGTTACATGCAACAGGGCATATTTTTACGTACACTTATTTTGGCTGTCCAATTGAAACTGTAATTGTCTAGTCGTCTGTCACTTTGGTGCTTTCAGATATGTTTTATAATATTATATAATTCTTGTTAAGTAAAAAATAAATAAATAAAACGCTCTGCCCACCATCCTAATCAATTGTCTGCATTTGCTATATCACTGATCATCCGGGACGTTCATTAAAAGTGTAAACATTGTTAAACTCTTTCATCCCCTCTGCACGGTGTTCTAAGAAATGCACAGAAACTGTGTTCAAGTTGGGTTTAATTATTGAACACAGTGTGCATTTAGCAAATATAGATGGAAATGTATAAATGCACATTATCGAAATTTATGGAACTGAGCCTGAGATACCACACACAACAAGGGAAACCCGCCAGCCTGAAGCTGAATACTGTGCCACTCAAACCAGGTTTTAAAATTATTTTTACCTATATACATATCTACATGTGTTACATGTAACACACGTATATATTGCATCACTATCTGCACTCTTGGTGGCACTGACAAAACCTTTACTGAATCAAGATACACATTTTATCCCCCTGTTAGATTTTTGTCCTAAACCCTTGTGGTATTAAACGGTTTGAGCTCGGCTGACCACCTACACCTATTGGAATAATTAGTACCTAAGATGTTTGGTTTTTATTGAGTTTAAACTTTATCTGCTTTGGCTGTTGTTCATGTGTCAGCAAAGACCTTACAACTGTTGGTTTAAACCTAAAGCCTTACTGGAGACTTGGTGTCACAATTATGAGCTTGATTCTGCCAGTTACATTAATAACCTTAAATAAATAAGCCTAGGTCAATGCTCAGGTGCAGTGGGAATTAACTGTGAAAGGTGTGTGTGTGTGTGTGTGTGTGTGTGTGTGTGTGTGTGTGTATAGATATATATAGATATGAAAGAGCGCTGGAATTAATTACTTCTTGTGCTTCAGACTTTCTGTTGAACTACACTTTGTATGTAGTGTTTCTTTGCAATATCATTTGGTTTTCTTCAAAGTTGATCTGCAGCATTTTGAAATGGTCACGTTGCCTTGTTATTACAGGTTTTGACAACTCGTCATTGTCCTGTTTTATACAGTAGTTGATCAGATTATGTAGAGGCCGAAAATAAACAGCTTGTTGAATTAATCTGTATTGTTTATTTAAAGTCGTAAACTTTTACAATAGAGTATACAAGTGGGGGGGGGGATGATATTTCCCACAGAGCTGTGGTCACTTTGTAATGTACTGTTTTAAATGCAAATATCTTGTCTTGAAATGTGAACTTATTCACTGTGCACAAATTCCTGATTGCCAAAACAAATATTTTAACTCTCAAAAAATATTTAGTTCAAACACTTGGCCTAGGTCAATAATAAACTTTCTATTTTCTAAATCCTGATGGCACGCTTCGCATTAATCCCTCCATAACCCAAAAATTTTAGTCAGTATCTTTTTTTCTTTTCTTTTTTTTTTTTTTTTAAATATTTTTTTAAAAAGATATTTTGCATAAACACTAACCTTACACAATTGTACACAGATTGGTTACATTTATGTCCCTTAAATTACTTTTATTCTATAAAATTAAATACACTGAGAACTTTGAGTTTAATAAGAATCTTTATTATTACTTCTTATTTCTTTCCTTAAAGCTGTACTAAAAAATTGGTTTATAAAATGTATCACAAAGTGACCCGAGTTTTTTCTTGGTTATTCTCTTGAGGAGTGAATGTTGCTGTGATGTGGTAATGCCAATATTTTCCTTTGAGTTTGTGTTTTTATTCTTTCTTTTAAATTTCTTTTTCAGGAGCTGTAAACTGCAGATCAGAAATATCCCGCCACACATGCAATGGGAGGTGAGTGTACATTTGTAACTTAATCAAAGTGCAGTCACTCACCAGACTGATCTCAGAACTGTGGGAGTGACGGGTGAAATCAAGACTCTGCTCTCTACGCTGTTGAGATTGGATTTGAATCACCTCCGTGTTAATTTCATTACACCACTATGTACAGGGCTTCCTTTTATGTGAAATCATGTTGTTGATCTGTTCGTATCTTGAACTGCTATCGTGTTATGTTTTCTCCTGCTGAAAATATATCTATTAAAAAATAACAGCATGCATTCATGACCTGAGCGTCAATACCTTACTAATGAGCTGTTTTCAGGTCCGAGTCTGATTTGTTATACCCACACCGCATTCAACCAGCAAAGTACCTCACCGTTTTCTGTACGAGCTCCTCATCTCTTATCTTGACTGATGCCTGGTCTGTGTTGGTGTTACAGCGAGTTTCTCTGTTGCACCCTTTCATGCTTGATTTGTTGTATTCAACCACAAATGGCTCCTGGCTCTGACATTAGTGACATGAGGCTCTGACATTAGTGACTGTAATAGAGATGAGTGATATAGCAATTAACACTGACCAATAGTTTTCCATATTACCAGCATCAAGTTACTTTTTGGCATAAGATTTCAGTTTGTGCACCGTGATATTTAGTTACACATTTACTACTAAAGCAACTTCAGTCTAGAAGTGTGGTTATATCTACCAAATTCCCAATTTCTGCAATCTAGATTCAAGTGTTTAAAATCAGGCACATGTTAGAGGCTGTATATCTATCTGTAGGAAGGGTTTCTTTCTTTCCTTTTTATTTTATTTATTTTTTTACACTTCTGTGAATTAAAAATGTCATATTTCTATTGAGAACTTTACTGTGCTCTGCTATGAAAATGTTTAGATAGATCAAAATACCAGCAGATAAGTGACCAAACTGGCTGTTTAGTGTACTGTAATCTAATAAATTGCTGCTGTTTTAGACTTGGTAAGGGCTTTGTGTATACAGTTGTGTAATATAATCAGCTCATGCAATGTGTAGTTGTTATACAACTAGATTTTAAGTAAAAATAAAAAAAATCAGTGTCCGTTTGCGAATCTGGAGCGAAGTTCTTAAATGCAGTAGTGTGATTCTAATCCCTTTTGACTTTTGGAGCTGTTGCTTGTTATGGCTGACAGTTAATTACAGCATCATATCTTCATTTAATCCAGAATTTTACTGTGTTCTAGCATGTCTTTTTAAATATTGTCTGTTTTGATTTTTTTTTTGACAACTTGAGCTTCAGCATTATTAGCACTGTTTTCTAATTCTCCTCTTACACGACTCGCACCACACCAACCTGAACTCGAGCACTAGTTAAGTAGATGTTCCTACAGGGAAGTTTGGGCAGAAATTTTCGCACTGGTCTTATTTACTTAGCTTCTTGTACAACGGAAAGGAAGAAAAAAGGAGGAAAGGAATACGCGATGTGGTTTTGCTATGTGAGCACTGCTGAACAGACTCTAGGTTTATCTAACCCCTTGGATGACCACAGGCTCAATGTGCTGGTCTCGTCTTTTTACATTTCAATTCCTGAACGGAGTAACACACGTGCACGCATGCACTTCTTCATTCATATTTCTATTATTTGTTCTGTGACTCCTGTCTGATGAGGCAATGAAGCATTATTTCCAAAATTATTGTATCCTGATAATGTACTGTAGTCAAATACAGCTTGAGTTGAACACGCACAAATCTGATTGCTATATTCATCATGCAGATCAGCTAATTAAGATGGTGGTTGTTCCATCAAAAATTGAGATTTTAAATATTCTCTAACTTGTGATTTGTAGAATGTTTTTGATACTTTCATCATGGCTTCAGGTGTGCAGTGTGGATTTTTCTAAAGCTTAACGGTCTCAATCCTCTTGAAGTGGTGTGTGTGTGTGTGTGTGAGATCTTTTTTTAAGCGTCCTAAATGCATACTGTGTGGTTACAAATTTTTCTATTCCGAAAATCCAGTGAACATGATTACAGATTGTTCAAATATTGTAGTCATCACTAATCAGAAGCATCAGAAACGCAGGGGGAACGGGGATCTATTTACATTACTGCAAGTCATTTGTTGGACTGCTTTAAATGGACAATTCTATCTTTCTCGAGCAGTTTTTGTATGAATTACTATCACTTGTATCTAGTAAACATCACTTCAGTTGATCACCTGAGATGAGATTAATTTACAGACATCTGCGAGCATTGGGAGAGTTTTGTGCATTTCTAGAATATCCACGTTTACTGTGGACGACTAAAGCACTCTCAATTCTCACGGTTACCATTAGCATTTCTTCATTTCAGTTGAATAGAATTTTTTTTTTCTCAGTTTTTCTTCATATTGGTATTTTTTATTCATATTATAAATAAAAACAGAAATGGGGTGATATGTTTGGGTGTTGTATAAAACATTATTGTGGCTGCCTGGAGTTATAATGTAGCCCTTGAAATAAAGGTAGTGAAATATCCTTTAACAAGGGTCAAAACTTTTAATAAATAATATTTTGGATAAAGCTGACAAATCACTACCTGGTGTTTTTAATTATTATTATTAATAATAATAATAATAATAATAATAAGCAGCACAAGTTATTCCTTCGATCCGTACGTCATACAGTGTAATCTGTCTCGTGAACAGATTTTAACCTAAAACTTTTCAGTAACTGTGTCAATTCCTTTAC
>QMIH01001911.1:41787-99089 GCA_003987875.1 Clarias batrachus
GGGGGGGATCATGAACTCCTCAATGTGTCTTGAGGAGTTTAAGCTCGATGACGATCTGTGAGATATGAATATTAACCTCATCACAACAGTGAACTGTATTAGTGCTGCACAACTAATGGAAATTACCGTATGAACCTGTGCAATTATTTTGATCTCAGAGAGGACTGTTGATGTTTGGTGGCATCATTTGGTGCTTTCTAAATGTTATAAGTAAAGTGTATGAAGCTCTTAATACTCATCATGCCAAATGACCTAAAAAAGAAAATCAGAGATACAGTGACATATTATTTCATAAAGGTCACGGGTGGCCATGTTGTGAAAAAGGGATTTCAGAAACTAATAAACACGAGATTGGAAATAAGTCACCTTCATGCAGCTACTTCTAGTGCCATTATTTGCTCTTAGTCTATAAAAAATAAGTTTGAATACCAAATTGTGTGTTTTAAAGGTTAATTATTACAGTTTAAATCACAATTGCTATGTCAATTCTAAACTAACTCGTGCTGCTCTAAACTTCATAGTCACCGTTTTCAACAATTATTGAACAATATTTCCTTACACTGACTCATCATACAGATGTACAGTATCGGTCACAACCGAGGAGTTACTTTTCTATTTTCTAGACAGACTCTGGAGATTTTAAAACTATGAAATGACACACATGGAATTGGCTAATTAAGAGACAAGTCAGTTGTTTATTTTAAGTTCTGAAGGTCGGCTGTTGTGGATCAGTTCTTGCAAGAACCGTATTGTCGAGTGCATGTGTAAAAATGTGTCGAGCACCATGATGGCTCTCGTGAAGACCTTCGCAAAGCCAAAACTTGGCTCTGCTGCAAAAGTACATTTAGAGTCACCAGCCTCAGAAATCACCGATTAACAACCAGCACCTCAGATTAGAGCCGTTATAAAGCATCACAGAGCAGAAGTAGCAAACACATCTCAATGTCAAGTGTTTAAAGGAGATTATTGTGTATTTTGGACGTCGTCGTCAACATTGTTTCACAGTGTGTGTGAAGAAATGATCAGGAAAGACCATGGAATTGGGGGTATCCAAACTTTTGACTGGTACTGTATTTGTGTATACAGAATACCTCATTAGAAGTGCGACTGTGTACTGATCATGGTGTGAGCAGTCACAGAGGTTTGACATCACTTGCTAAACTAAGAAACTCAGAACGCAGATCTTGAATTGCCGAGGAGGGGTTGTGAGCGTTCTCTTGGTCGTTTTCCGATTGAGGCTTACGAGTTATGAGTTAAAGTCCGAGTCAAATGCAGCATGACGTATTGCACAAATGTCTTGGTGTCTATGGTAGACACTCGTGTTTCACAGACGCGTGTAAAGCAGTGTCTGACTGCTGAATGTTTGTTCTGATCACGGACAAAAAAAATGATACAAAGTTAGTTATTTGTGTTCAGGATTCAAGTAATTTACATGTTGAATTATGATCAATTAAAACTGATGTACCATGCAAACTTCTCATCCAAGATTAGAAAAGTTGTTTCACTTGAATTATGGCCAACATCACTGGATTTAAACTTCTGTAATTGAGAGAGAAATTAGGTTAATGGAGTATTTCTGCAAACTTCTGTAGCTAAAATGTTTTCCCCTGTAGTGATTCTAATAGTTACGCGCTGCAGCTGATGAACCTTTGTCTTTGTTGGCCGGGTCCGGCAAAAGCTGAATACGCGTTGCTTAATCCTGTGCTAAATAAGCATGTGAGACATTTGTGCATGTGACATTAGGATCAGGACTATTGCAAATATGGTTTATAGTATGGGAATTGAATTAAAACGATTAATGCTTTAACATGCTTCTGTTCCGGCTGGTGACCAGCAGTGTGGGTTTCTGGGTAAGAGGGATGCAGATTCAGTGTAATACATCCACAAGACTACATCAAGTTTTAGAGTGTGAAGTGTGAAAGTGAAATTATTACTGAAATATATTTATTAGTGGTGCACAACTGGATGCGTAAAAATCGTAGTCTATACCTGTGCAATTACTTAATAGCAAAAGGCTGAGGTTTATACCCAGAATATATAAACACGGCCAGGAATTTATTTACAGATCGTCAGTAATTTAACTAGTTTTGCTATTTTTGCACCATTATTTGCTGTTAACATTTTTTATTAATTTAAATACTAAATGGTTCATTTAAAGTTAAGTCACATTTTAAATTGCAACGAGTATAAAGAGTAACAATGTAAACTTTGATCAAATCATGCAGCTCTAATATTTGTGACACTTCTTTTTATTACACTCTTGTGCAGAATGGATATAAATGCTAGGCTTAAACACCCGGGGGAAAAAAAACATCCTCTGTCCAGGTAGCACGTGGCCCATACATCTATTTATATCATCACGTTATTGTGTTAATTTAGGGTGTGGGGGTAAGGATATTGAGCGCTGGTATTTTAAGTGATGCCACTGAAGAACAGCATCTTGTTGTGTTTTGACAGCGGAATGACGCAGTGTACGAGCAGTGTAGTGTGTGTGTAGTGTGTGCAGTGGTGCTCTTGCTTGAAACAGAAGAATACTATTTAGTTTCTACTTTCTGTTTAATGTTGTGTGTGTGTGTGTGTGTGTGTGTGTGTGTATAAATAAATATATGTAGATACACCCTAGAATGATGAACTTTGATAGTTAATAATAGTTATTGCACGCTTCTCGTACTAAATCAAAGCATTAGCGTAGTAGCCTGTCCAGGAGAAACGGCTCATGCCGTCATGGCCACGTGTGTAAATTGGCTTTGTGGCATCAAGATATGAAGAAATGAGCATGGTGTGAGAGACATTCTTTCTTTGACCATCAGAAGCCAGCGGTTTCTGTGAAGGTGGCACGTTCCCAACACGATTAGGCCTAAAATATGGCTTAAAATGTTTGTAATTTGGGCCAAACTCCTGCATATTGGCGTGTATGATGAGCTCCCCATCCTCTATTTACAGAAATGTGTTCATAACGGTATTTTAAATATTACACACTTGATTTCAAACGAAGAGGTTCATAGCGATCTGTTTAGTTTATATATGATCTGCTTGTGTGTTTAGTGAAGTGCTTGCAGAGAACATAAAGTAAAGCAGGTTTCTGGCTAAATAGGTTTAAATGTAAAATGAATGCAGCCCTTAAAGAAATGACCATTAAATTAAATTCACATGTAGAAATAAGTGTCAGTGGCCATGCTAAGAAGCATTCTCCTATTATTCTGATTATTCACTTTTTAAAGCATGGACAGGATTTTGCCGAGGAACCATACGAGCTCTCGTTCAAGCTTTGTGTCCAATGCAAGTATTCGTATGTGGAGTATACCGCGGTGTAGCAAGAGGCCCCATTTCACTGCCAGAGTTTAAGCAAGATCAGTCTGGCATGGATTATAACCCACTGCCCCTGTACTCTCACAAGGCTGCACTCTCCATGTGTGCACTCCCCCACCCCCTATACACACAATCCCCAACACACCATTGGACATTTTTAAATGATCGCCTGTTCATGCAGCCAATAGCTAGAGCTCCTCAGTGGCAGAAGGGTTTCCCACAGTAAGGCTCGAGGCAACCAATTAGAGAATGTGAAGAGGAGCCGGAAGTAAGAGTTTAGTGGTGGATGTATAGAGGGTGTGCTTTTCCGCTCCTTCTGCTTATTCTTGCACTTGGAACTGCATGCTCGTGAGCTAAAAGATCCTCCATAACAACACGGTGCTATTTAATGCTCGTACGCCACTGTAAAGAAAAATGATTGTGAGAGTGATGGAGCCACTGAAAAACATACCTGAAAAGTAATTTCAGCAACTAAAAGTCTTTCAAACAAATATCTAACCATCCAAGTGTGATCACAGTTAATAATTTAATCATGAAAAAAACTATGTAAAAAAAAAAAAAAAAAAACTTGCATAAGAAAACCATGAGCATGTATTTATATTTTTTTCAGTGTTAAATGTTTTAACCTGTGTTAATTTTTTTTATTGTTTGTTTCCTTTTTCAGGTGTTGGATGGATTATTAGCTCAGTACGGCACAGTGGAAAGTTGTGAACAAGGTTACTACATTCACAAGATCTTTTTTTATTTCAGTTTTTGACCTTTTTGTATTTCCATTCAAACACCTCTCTACCCGTCTTTTAGCCTTATAGTATTTCTTTGAGCCTGATCTTGTTGTATAATCAGGATGTGGTTTTGATGGATACTACACAGCTCATGTAAGGGTCTCTGCTAAATGAACATAATGTTACATAAATGTTTTTCTCTCTCTGTAGTCAACACTGACACGGAGACGGCCGTAGTGAACGTCCGTTATGCAGTTAAGGACCAGGCCAGACAGTGAGTACTCCCCTTTCTGTGTTTTGCCAGAAGAGTAATGTTAACAGATCAGTCGTGTCCCAACCTTCCATGTGTGAAACTTGTAACTGCTTCAAGCTGCTGCTGCCACCTAATGACAGATCACAGGCATTGCATGACTTTTAAGCTACATGGTTTACCAGCAGCTTGCCTAAGGTTTCTGCATTCATGTTTATAAAAGGGCTCGTTCAAGTCCAGGACGTGTGATGAAATTCCTTGTGAATGACGGCATAAAAGTAATTTACAGATAAAGAAATTTACAGAAGACTTTAAGCACAGTGCGATGATGAGGGTCTTGGCCGCTATGAAGATCTAAGGACTTTTGGATGAGATTTGGGTTATGTAAAACGTTTGAACAGTGCAAAAATTTTTAAAGAAGGCTGTTTCATGATCATCACGCATGATGATCCCTGCTGGGATGGCTCAGGGCCACATCATGAACATTTAAGTGAGTGATCCTTAAATATCAATAGATAATTTTTACGTATTGCGGAAGAGACTTATCTATTTGTGTGAGCTGTACACTCGTTCACGAACCCCACTTGCACGTTACAGGAACTCTGCAGGAAGTCACTGCCACATCGCCTGTACAGTACTAAGCCCGCTCCAAGCCATTTCCACATTTGTGTAATCAAAGGAGTGGGAGGCCGGCACGTCAGGAGCAGCACTCACTTTCCCATGTTCACATTTTTCCATGGTTCAATTTGTGTAACTGAACATAAATGTCAGAATTCCATCTCATTGATCTGAACGTGTAAGATGGCATGCGCACATGCCAATAGCATAGTGTGAAGTGTTTAATAGAAGAACTGTGTCTTGTCCACCCTTAAACTCAAATCTCTTTCTTCTCTGTCTTTAGAGCAGTTGAGAAACTCAATGGTTTCTTGATGGAAAATTATGCGCTGAAGGTGTGCTACATACCAGATGAGACGGTGCTCTCTGATCCTCCAGCAATGGGCAACAGGAGAGGAGGGGCACCACGTGGCCCACCACGTCAGGCCTCGCCCTCTCTGGGTACCCGCCCCAAGCTGCAGTCTGATATTCCACTGCGCATACTTGTGCCCACTCAGTTTGTGGGTGCCATCATTGGCAAAGAGGGTGCTACCATACGCAATATTACGAAACAAACGCACTCAAAGTAAGCATAGATTTGGAGATTTTTTTATGCACTGTAAATATTTGTATGCACAGATCCTGCAATTAAATGTGTGTATTGAACTGTTAATTCTTAGTAAGACTCTAGTCATTCTACTGGCCACGTAGGATCTCCCCTCCAGTCAGTGTAACACATACAAGTGAGGAGGTTCTAGAAGCACTAGAAGATGGCTCTGTTTTTCGATAATGTCTGAATGTTGTGCTTTTTCTGTCCCTATACAAACATGCAGAATTGACATCCATCGTAAGGAAAATGCAGGAGCAGCAGAGAAACCCATAACGGTCCATTCAACTCCAGAGGGATGCAGCTCTGCCTGCAAGAGCATCATGGAAATCATGCAGAAGGAGGCCCTAGACACAAAAATGTCAGTTCTTACATCATCTCACCCATGAACACTAGCTGAGCTGTTCACTAGCTTCATTCGACCAGTATATCTAGCGTCTCTTTTGCACTTCAATTTTCTTTCCATTATAGATTTGCCAGGTCTTTACAACTGTCTCTTTTTTTTTTTTTAATTGCCCCCCCCCCCCGACACATGTACAGCACTGAAGAGATTCCTCTGAAGATTTTGGCTCATAATAATTTTGTTGGGCGTCTGATTGGAAAAGAGGGCCGCAATTTAAAGAAAATTGAACAAGACACTGTGACCAAAATCACCATTTCCCCGTGAGTGATCACCAGCAGTAATGCTTTTTCACAACGTCTTAATTTATTGCCAAACTGAGTATGATGAGGTGCAGACTTTTCATAAATTAACTAACCTGTCACCCTTTCCTCCAGTCTCCAAGACCTGACTTTGTATAATCCAGAGCGAACGATCACAGTCAAGGGCTCAATAGAGGCGTGTGCCAGAGCTGAAGAGGAGGTCATGAAGAAAATCCGCGAGGCCTATGAGAATGACGTGGCTGCCATGAACGTAGGTCGGGAGCGCAGCGCTCAGTCTTGAAATACTTTTAAAATGTGCTGTTCATTTAGTCACTTTTTAAAATTTGTGCTTAAGGCTTAAATACGTTTATTTCTAGTTTGTTAATCTCCCTGCGTATGTCTGCAGCTCCAGTCCAATCTGATTCCTGGCTTGAATTTAAACGCTCTGGGTCTTTTCCCGGGTGGGACAACAGGAGCAATATCCCCCCCCATGGTGCCAGGACCTCTTTCAGGAACGCAAGTTGGATACCCATCTTTTGGGGTAAGTGCGAGTCAGTACATTGTAAATCTAAAGAGCATTAGACAGTTTCACTTGCTTGTAGTCTTCTTGGTTCATCTTCTTAGAAAGCAACAGGTCCTGACAGGAGTAATGTTCATTTACTAGTTAGACCTGCTAGCTTATTAAATAAATCTTGGTGAGTAAAACTCTCAGAGGTGCCGGTGTTAAAGAATGAAGCCATATCATCAACACTCGAAGACCGTGTCGGAATGCATGGAGGCTTTAGGCTAATCTGGTTGTGTGTATGTCTGTATGTGTGGTGCTCATTAGTGTATTGTTAGTTTGTGTGACTTGTAGCAGGAATGCACAGGCTACAGGCAACAGTGTTCCTCGTGTTAATGTGTGTTTCTCCTGTAGTGCAGCGGGTTTCAGAGCGAGGTGCCGTTTTGGTCCTCCAGCAGTAGCCCACACTCTGTAAGTGCCCCAAAACGAAATGCATTGCATGGCTGTTGGCTGCTCTCTGACTGACTGGCTGAAGGGTCTAGTTCTTACCCTTGGCTTTCTTGTCTTTCTGGGGCCATGAAGTGGACTAACACCCCCCCTCCCCCCAAAAAAAAGTAACACAGATGCAGAAAATACTGCATGTAAAACTGTGTGCTTTTCAGTGCTGTATCTGCCATGTAGCTGTGTGTGAGGTGAAGGTGGATCAGCTGTGATGGTTTGACTTGTTCCACCTGCACCAGCAGAATGTCCTGATCTGATGAATGAAACTCCAATGGTGGAGTTTACCTTGGGCTGACTGTTGGTTCCTTGCTAAAGTGTTTTCTAACATGCGGTATGATGCGCATTAAGCATCTTTGTGTTCTGTGCATTTGAATAAAAAAAACAATGTTTCCAAGCAAGTTGCATCTTTTTGTTTTTTCTTAATTTTTTTTTTAGCTGAAAAGTGGACTACAACAGAAATGTCGCAAATTGTAAAAAACAAAAAAAAAGTGCACACACTTAGCTGTTCTTTCCTGATGATCCAGTCTTAACGTTCTGCTTGTGCCTGAATGGAGGGGTCAGACTTTGACCGCACACCGATTTTTTTCAGGTTTGGGAAATAAATTGAACCTTTCAGTGAGACGTGTGGACCTCAGTGATGCCAGACAATTCTGTACACAGTCAGGTTCATACGTTTTTGAATAAAAGTATTTTACCTCTGACCACGTTTATGATGGGGATTTGAAGTCTTTGAATTGTAGCTCTTCAGTCGGACTTCAAGCACTCATCGGAAATATTGCATCATCACTTAGTAAAGTCCAGTAGTAATTGGACAATTGATTAAAGCAGTTTCAAGGCCAGATGTGGCCAGTTAAGTTTTTAATTGAATGGTTATGGACATGATCACTTTCTTTGTCAGCAGCAGCCCGAGTCCGAGACAGTGCATCTCTTTATCCCTGCGCTGGCGGTGGGAGCCATCATTGGGAAGCAGGGCCAGCATATAAAGCAGCTCAGCCGTTTCGCTGGTGCCTCAATTAAAGTAGGTAAAGGACTAAAATTAACAGTTGATGTGTCGTTTTTAAATTTGCTGGAGGTTTATGGTCCTTTCTAAGTTCAATTTATTTGTATTCCATTTTATTTGTATAGCGCTTTTAACAATTGACATTGTCGCAATTTACACAATCAAAAGATGTAAGTTTATATGGAATGTGAGTGTGTGAATCAAAAAGATAAGATTGTAAATTCCTCTGTATAGATTGCTCCTGCTGATGGTATGGATGCCAAGCAGAGGATGGTCATTATTTCAGGACCGCCAGAGGCTCAATTCAAGGTACTGGACTTGTACTTGAAAGTACTGTTGGATCATAAGTATTTGGAGCAGTGATGTGCTTTTTCAGCATTTTGTGTACACCACCACAATTTGGGATTAAATAAAATTGGAAGTGTATATTTGCAGTTTTAATTTAATTGGTTTATTTAAAAAAAAAAAAACATTTCATTGATTGAAGTGTTTCCCACACATGGAGTATACTTGGGCGGGGCCGCACAGATGTATTTGCTGTCCCTTTTTTAAAAACCTGTGCAGGAAAACGATGCCATTCCTGTGGGACACACTGAACTGTTAAGGAGTAATAAAAACTTATGTTGATAATTTTGCATATTGTGATATTGGGAAGATGAGCTATTTTAATTTTTATTACAGTTAAAGTCTCCTCCCATAGGTAATGACTGATGAACGAATCACCTTTGTTGTACTCTTGTGCAAATTCTAAATGGAATAAGGAAGACTATTTGATGCAAATACTTGATATGTTGCTTTGTCTCCCTACCTTTCTGTCTTTATCACTCAGGCTCAGGGACGCATCTTTGGAAAGCTGAAGGAAGAGAATTTTTTTGGGCCAAAGGAAGAGGTCAAACTAGAAGCTCACATTAAAGTGCCATCGTTTGCTGCCGGCAGAGTTATTGGTAAAGGGGGCAAAACGGTAAAGAACCAATTTAGTGGTAGTTGTTCATGTTTATGCATTAAATTTAATTCATATAAAAAAGTCATATTAAAACAAAGAATGCCTTCCACCATTATTAAGAAACTTTATTTAAAAAGTGTTTCCCATTTTGAGTTTAATTTAAAAGTAAGGGTCGATCTCAAGATCATTTATATGGATGGGGAAAAAAGTTAGCTGAGTAATGTACATTTACACACTCCACTAAGTTAATGCTAACAAACATGGGGCATCTCATTTCCCACACTGCCTATGAAATGCATCTAGGTTGAAAATGATATCATTCTGTTTGCAGAATTACTACTTACGATATCTAGGAGCATTTGTAATTTACATAAACCTGTTAATCTGACTTTTAAAAATGTTTTTGTGCATATAAAAATATTTACACTCTAAATTGGAACGCTTTAAAAATCACATTAAAACCTTAAATTGAAATAACCTGCTTAATGGATAAATCTGAACAGTTTGAGAATGCTTTATATACACTTCTTTTGTCCATTAAAAACTGTACATGTACACGTAGTTAACGGAATGCATAATAGTGTTAATTGAGTAGTTCTGACTTTAATCCAATAACAAGATGAGATGGTAGTGAGGGCTGATCTTTCTGTAAAGTCTTAGTAATCACCAGTGATAAAGTGGTTTGTTGTTTGTTTATGAAGCAAACCCTTTTGTCGCACTTTTATAGGTCAATGAATTACAGAACCTGACGAGTGCAGAGGTCGTTGTTCCTCGTGATCAGACACCAGATGAAAATGACCAAGTGGTAGTGAAGATTACTGGCCATTTCTATTCAAGCCAGGTAACTCTGCTCTCAGTTGTACATTTTGTGTTTAAAATTGGTTTAAAAAGAACTACAAGACGTTTTTTTATTATTTTTTCGAGAGTTATTGATCGCTTTGCGTCTCATTTCATAGCTGGCTCAACGAAAGATTCAGGAGATCCTCTCACAGGTGAGGCGGCAACAGCCAAAAGCCTCACCTACTGGGGCTCCAATACCACGGAGGAAATGATTCAGTCCGCGCATGGTGATGGAGGAGAGAGTGGGGCATGGGACGTGCTCATCTCTGCAGTTCATCCCACCTACTCTTGCACCGCGCCCACCTCCTGCCATTTCTAAAAGAATCCACTTTTCTAAACATGAGAAAACGGCTATGACAACTAGTCTCCCCTTCACTACCGTAGTGTGGTAACTGCACGATGTGTTTTGTTTCTCTTGTTTTCCCCTTTAACTTTTTTGTTTATTGCTTTTGAGTTTTTCATGCAAGTCGAGGCATTAGCGCTTCTAGCCTGGCTAGGGGTGGGGTCCTTTAAAGCTCTGGGTTTGGGATGGGACCCGAAGTGGTGTGGTCAGAATTATTTTGTCCCAGTATTGCTAATGGCATTTTATAAATTCAGATGCATTTTATAAAGAAAATAATGATCTCGATACAAGATGAAATATGAAAGGTGGCAGAGCAGCACTGCCACTAACAATTTACAGGAAGTGTTTGGTGTTAGCCAGGAAACCAAGTTAATATGCATTTTTACTGATCTACCTCAGGCTAGCGTACCTCAGAAAAAAAAAAAAGAAATAAATGATATATGAGAAATGTTCCTTTCTTTTTTTTATTTTGCTTTGTTGTATTTTGTATACTTTATAAAACCTAATAGTTCTTGAACATTTTTATTTTTTTAAGAAAAATATACGTCTGCTGTTAACACAAGACCCCTGAGCCCCACTCGATGATGCAGACAGATAATAACTGTACATAAGAATGTCTGCTCGTGTGGGTGGGTGAGCTTTAAGGGCTTGCTGTGTGCAGATAGGAATATTGTAAAGCACCTCAGTGTTGCCGAGGAGCCGCCATCTTCTGGAAACATCAACAAAGAAAAACACGCTATAGTTGCCGACCATGCATATTGCATCAATGCCATTTAAATTAGCAATTATACTAGTCACATTTTGGCAGGTACATTGTCCCGCAAACGTTAAGTTAGCATTCAGGGATTAGCTTCAGCGTTCAGGGATCGTGTGAAATCCTGCTGTAACGTACTGATGATGAGCCGTCATCAGATTAGCGCAGCCCAGCCCCCTGTGGCACATGTGCAGTTTTCTTTTGCCAGCCTTTATTTTTGACGTTCGTTGTGGGCTGGGTTTCAACACCAGATTTTTCCACACTGCAAACATCTGTGTTTAGTGTCCATCACTGCATGGTGAGGGTTGGGGGAGTCACACTGTTTCAGATTAGTTTGATGTTACAATACTAATTGATGTGTTTATAGCCAGCATTAATGTAGAAATGTATGGACTTTTTTTTTTTCAGAATTAGAGATGCAAGAAAGAAAATAATTAAACCTTTTAGAAGAAATATGGAGGAGTTTTTTTCTTTTTTTTCAAGCGAATGTAAATATTATTGTGGTAAAATAGCATATTCATGCTTCCACACTAGTAATGATGTCTACCTCAGCTGAGTCAAAGGTGCATGGCGTTGGAGCTTGTGCCTCTCGCTATGTTAGGGGGGGAAGAGAAATGTAAAAATACATATGTGCTGATACACGAGTTGAGCAGTTGATCTGGCTTGGCTCAGTGTGTCGTGCCTTGCGTTCACAGGAAGGGCACAATGTTTTTTTTGTTGTTTGTTTTTGTCCTTACACTATTGTTGATCTACCTCTTGAACACATTTAAATTAGAGACATATTACTATTTGTTAGAATTTAGGGTCAATTCTCAGTTATTTTCCCTAACAGAAAAATGAAGATGTGAAGATCACGTATGGTTATATTTGACAAATGAGTGATTTTTTTTTTTTTTTCTGTTTGCCTGCATTGTGATCTGATTACTGACTTAAAAACTCAATGTGTTGCTTTTTCTATTTTTTGGTGGTGTGGCTTCCATGTATTGGCCTTTATTTCATGCATAGATGTATCAAGACATTGTTCATTTGGTATTTGATCAATAGTACAGATTTTTGTTTCAAATTTGTTTTTCTTTACAAACAAGTCAAGGGTTTCCCTCAATACTTATGTAAAAATGATGCTACCGTTTATTCTAATATACCATTTCTTGCCTGTGTTGTGTGGTGAGTCATGTTTCAGTGAGAATGTGATGTGGAATTTACAGAAAGTGGTCCAGTTTCAGCATGAACCACGACCCCCTTCAACCGTGCTTGTGCCCTCACACACTTCCAATTGTCAAATGCCACAGAGAAAAAAATTAATAAAATTCATGTTGGCTCCTAGAAACTCTTGGTGTAATGCTGCCTATAAACTGCATCCCACCCCCACCCCCCCCTCCATTTCTGTAAGGATTATAACTAATGTAATGATGGTATTCAATTAAATATTTGTATAGGGTTTTGACAATGATCATTGTCTCAAAGCAGCTTTACAGAAGCAGAATATACTTGCCTCACCCAGTCCTTACGCTTTATGGATGCTGCTTTGAGAACTGTTGTAAACAAATATTTTACCTCTAGTGCTATGCATGGACAAAAATATCTTAAAACTATGCAGGTACATTAAGGTGCTGAAAAGAAATGAGACAATACAGTCCATGTGTGCTTCTGGGTTGCAGTATTTGCTCAAGCAAGGACTGTTTAAGGTTATTTAATTAAGGTATAGCCTTAACTTCGCAAATCCTCTGTGTGTCTGTATTCTGCACTGTATCTGCATGCAATACCTGCCTGTCAGTTTCTACAATGGTCAAAAAAGTCAAGACTGTGACCTTCATTTTCAAAAGTCTGCTGCTTCAATGTTTTTAGATCTTTGTGTCAGGTGTTACTCTGGTGAACAGAAGTATAATTACAAGCATTTCATAAGTGTCAATTAAGGGTCAAAGGCTTTTATTGACACATTAAGTTTATGCAGAGTGTCAATATTTGCAGTGTTGATCCTTTTCCCCCCCAAGACCTCTGCAGTTCACACTGGAATGCTGTCAATCTACTTCTTGGCCACACCCTGACTGATTCCTGCATAATCGATCCTTGTAGATCGTCAGAATTTTTTGTTTGTTGGTCAATTCTCAAGAGGCGGGTGGACAAAGTTCTCAATGGGATTAAGGTCTGAGACGCTTCCTGGCCATGGACCCAAAATTAATATTTTTTTCTCCAAACCATCTTTTTTCCCTTGTGGCAAAATGCCCCATTATGCTGGAAAGGCATTGTTTTTTGTCTTTGCTCTCTCTTCCTGATTCCTGATAACATTCCAGGGCGAATTGAGGTCATCAATACAGATATTGACACTCTGCATAAAATTTGTCAGTGTCAAATAAAAGCCTTTGACACTTATGAATGCTTGTAATTATAATTCAGTATACCAGAGAAATAGCTGAGACGCAGATCTAAAAACACTGCAGCACCAGACTACATGAAAATGCATATTTTTTCGCTCTCTACTTTTTGCCACAACTGTATATAGAGCCATCTCAAAACGTGAAGAGGCGCAAAATTTTTACTTGTCACATACAGCTGAAAGCTCTTCAATAAGACAATAAGCTTCTCTGGGAACCATGTCCTGCTTTCTCTGAGTCTACAACCACATCATGCAACTCTTTCTGACCTTCTATATATTTGTAAATCAGCATTCTCAAAGCAAATATGGCATCTGGGGTGCTTTTTTTTTGTGCTGACCTTGGACCTGTCCGAAACAGGGGACCAACACCAGCAGATGACAGGGCTCCCTAAACCGCCACTGACTGTGCAAACTTTACACTGGACCTCAATCAACTTGGATTCTGCGCCTCTCCTCTCGTCCCCACACTCTTGATTTGCAAATGAAGTGCAAAATTTACTTTCATCTGCAAAGGGGATTTTGGTCCACTGACAACAGTCCAGTGATTTTTGTCCTTAGCCCAGGTAAGACGCCCCTGACTTTGTCTCTAGTCCAACAGTGGAATGACACAAGGAATGTGACCGTTGTAGCCCATTGAATTGAATTACTGAAATAAATTAACTTTTCGATGATATGCTAATTTATTGAGATGCACCTGTAAATGGAATTAAACTAATCCATTACTACAACTCATTAATTTGTAATATTGCAAAGTGCATTCAAGGCAACGCTTCCTTAACCACAGAATGGCTCTTAGTGTTTACAGGTTGGCATGCAGTATCTTTCCACCCTAAAAGAAGAAAAAAAAAAGTAGCTTATCAATAATTCTTGGTCAGGGCTCGTTTAGCACAAAATACTGGAACAATGCAGCATGGCATGGGGACAATCAGCCTGTGGTCCTGCTGTGGCATTATTGAAGAACTGTTTGCGTTAAAAGTAGGCTTCAGCTCATTTGTATTGTTTGGGTGGCGGTTTTGCATTTCCATATCATCACATGCTTATAATGTCTGCATTATTAATTACAAAACCAATTATTATTTCCAAACATAACTTTAAAACAATGGTCATTGCCACAAAGCAGCTTTACAGATAAAAAAATGGAAAGTTTGAAAAGTGGGAGGATGTCTGTAAAGCATAATGATCAGGTTGTCCCTTATGAGCAAGACGATGGCAATTATGGCATAAAAAAAACTCCCTTAGAGGAAACCAGAGAGGAACCAGACTCAACAGGAAACAAATTCTTATTTGGGTGATATAGCAGAAATTGATGCAGTCATACTAACAGGCTATAATGGGAAAGGGTTTAGCTAAGATGAAGTTAATTTCCATTGTTAGAGACTCGAGTATGAAACTGTTTGTGTGAATTCCAGTTCCAGTCCAGAGTCCTAAGACCATCTTTGTGGTCAAGTGTAACCGTCCCCAGTCAACACACACACATCCTAGGAAAACAATACAGGGCCATTCTGTGTGGATGAGATAGGGGTGAGGTGCTCATATCTTCTATGTTTATGCACCTAGTAGAACATTCTAGAGGTGACAAAGGTACAACATTTTCTGCATTCTTATCTTGGTAATAATACAGTTATCCTGGTGTTATTTACATGAGTTTCAAAGAAAAGACTGGAATTTACTGCTGCACACGATGAAACCGAAAGGCTATCCAGTAACTACATGTGCTCCTAGAACCAGTGCTCCTGTCTATAAATAGCATCTACTGTCTTATGCCTTTCACGCATTCCTTAGCTTCATTGAGCTGGTATCTCTCATTTGGTTTTGGTGACAAATATAACTGTGAGCCATCAGCATGATAGTGGAAGAGACTAATACTGTGCTTACAAATTATATTGTCCAGAGGAAGAATAGTACATGCAGAATAGTTATCATTTACATCTGCAAACTGATAACGATCAGTCAAATAAGTCCTCAACCAGAAGGACGGCTGCTCCCTTACCTACTACAACTGGGATGTCTGGATGCTCTCCAACCTTTAATCCCTTCTGGCTCTGTCTTTTAGTTAAACTGTTATAGCTGATCCTTGCCTGAGTCCCTGCTTGCAGAATCTACTTCCTCTTCAGCCGCTACAAGACAAAAGCATACCTAATGATTTTACCTAATGTTGTCTCCCACCTCATACTCTGCTCTACCTTTTTTCTTTAGAGCAATGGTGGCTTAAATGGTCACTGGGTTACTGATCAGAAGGTCAGGAGTCCACCAACTTGCCATTGAGCCCTTGAGCCCTTAACTCCTGCGCTCTGAATCCAGCTTTATAATTGGGATATGCGAAAAAATTATTTCATTGTGCTGTAAAATACACGTAACAAATAATTGACTTATTATTATTATTATTATTATTAATTTACTCAAAGGCAAAAGAACCAATCTGCTTCTAAAGATGGCCTAAAGACTGACAAGATTGATGCGGATTGTACCTCAAGGATACCCTTAATGATATGGAAGCCCAGTCTCACTTGGACTTCTTTCATCGTCAGTCAAATACACTACCTGTTCGATAATCGGAGAGTGAATCACAGATGAAAATTCAAAAAAGTAGATTGGATGAGGATGAAGTTTCAGCGCATTAAATTTCACTCATTAAATACCACTTCAGCGCTGTTATTTCAGCAGTGAAAATATTCAGTTCACTCATCATCTATACCGCTTAATCCTGTATTCAGGGTCACAGGGGCCTGGAGCCTATCCCAGGAGACTTAGGGCACATGGCAGGGTACACCCTGGACAGGGTGCCAATCAGACACACAGACATTCACTCACTCATTCACACACTATGGGCAATTTGGAAACGCTTATTAGCCTAACTTACATGTCTTTGGACTGTGGGAGGAAACCGGAGTACCCGGAGGAAACCCACCAAGCACGGGGAGAACATGCACACTCCATGCACACAGAGACGGGAATCGAGCCTGGCCGGAACCCGGACCCTGGCGGTGCAAGGCGACAGTGCTAACCACTACACCACCGTGCCGCCCTTTAGCTTTTCAAATTAATATCTATTGGTTCAGGTGTTTGTTTACATTCAGCAAGTAGCGCATTAGTTGCTTATTTTAAAGTAGATAAGTAAGTAAACACGTAACATCGCTTTTACTCTACATTTTACTTATGGTACAGATTAAACTTCAGGCAGATATTTAACGCAGCCACAGTTTG
Organism: Clarias batrachus; assembly: GCA_003987875.1. NCBI lineage: Eukaryota > Metazoa > Chordata > Actinopteri > Siluriformes > Clariidae > Clarias > Clarias batrachus. Next base: position 58,373 of record QMIH01001911.1, read on the forward strand.
ACAGATATACAGTACGCTTTTCTAACCACATATTTGCTCATATGTGCAACATTTTGTTGTTTTGTTCCTCAACATTTAGATTAAAACTTTTCGCACAGGTTTATCTTCAGGCAAAGACCTAAAGACAGCCAAAGTTTCATTAAATTATGTCAGACAAAATCAGGCTGGACAGACATAAAGACTGTTTTCCTGAGACTGGTTTCTGGTTCTCCAATGTATGAAACGATAAGATTGAAATAGCAAGTTCTGATGTACAGACAAAACCTTTTCTTTTCTTTATATAGATATATATTTATATCATTTTAACTGAAGAGTTCCATTCAATTTCAACCACCAACATGGGGATCTACGGGAAGCGACTCACTGTGGTCACTCGAGGAACTGCAGGTTTTGGCTTCTCGACTCAGAGGCGGAGTTTACCTCTCGGTCAGGACTGACGTTCGGGCCGCGAATATGCGCACGTCTCCATATAACCCTCTCATTTCCGTATTGTTTTGGTTCAGAAGTTAAATACTGAATCGGTTCGTACAGGAGGGAAATATTAATATACACATGCAAAAGAAAAAATAGCTTCGCTTGTTTTAGACAAGTCCCTGAAGGAGGTGTCTGAAGTCTGCGCAAGTCTTTTGCAGAACTGATCATATGTAACATGGTCCTAAGTGCTGGTTACCGGTAACTACTTCCGGTTCACGGCTACGTTTTGTGTGAGGATGACAGACGTTGGATAACTGTGTTTAACCGTTCTTACTTTAGCTACTTTTAGTCGTTGTTGTTTTAACAGCAGTACGTAAAATTAGACCAGCCAGCAGCACACACTCTCCGGTATCCATTATTGTCCCTTATATTGCAGTTTTACAGCAAGTCCCCAGCGCGATGAGCCTGCGGTGGGTTTTATTTACTGCTCGGTGTTTTGCTGGAGTTACTCGGTCACTACACACCACAACCAGCCTGTTCTGTTCATCCAGGTCAGTCCTGTGTGTATGCAGGAAGATTTGATCATCATGTATTCATTGCAGAGATGTTCACAGTGGCCCACTGTGCTGTCTCTTCTCTTTTGCCCAGAAATATTTCCTCACGACCAGCTGACCACCTTGTAAGGACAGCCAGAGTTTACAGACAAAAGGTCAGTGAGTTCTCACACACCTGAGCACTGCATATAAAGAAGGCGAATCAGCAGTCACGTCCCGATACGACGCAATCACGTTACAATCCAATGTCGATTCTATTCAAATGACGATAAGTATCGAGATCCCTACTTGATTTTCCTTTTAAAACACCAGGCGATCTAGGAATGAATATATATATATATATATATATATATATATATATATATATAGAGAGAGAGAGAGAGAGAGAGAGAGAGAGAGAGAACGCGCGCGCGCGCGAGAGCAGCAGTAGTCTGGCGCGGGCGTGTGAGGGCGTGTAAAATACCCAAACTGAGCGCGCGGTTTTCGCCGAGAGAGTCCTTTCGCACTGATTTACAGCCCAGTTGTGTGCCACTGAAGAATCACTAAAGATTGATTACAGATTGTTGTTTCTATTTTATATAAATAAAAGTAAATATACACAACCATCAAAGTTCGCTCTGTCCAAATGTTTAACAGAGTTACTGAAAATTGACAACAACAATATATTATTGAAATTATATGGCAATTTTTGGGAATTGCTTATTTTTATAGACTTACATTAACTTGATGTGTAGAAATCTGAATCCAGACACAAACATGACATTCAGACCAAGGTTCGAAGAAAATTGTCTTGACCTGGATTCTTAGATTTTAATTCTGGACCCCTGGTGTAGAGTTTTACAGAGGAGGTTTGGAGCTGTTTGTTTCTGTATTGCTGATTGCGTTAGTGTTTATGAATCCGGTCATTGTTCTGGTGCAAACTGAATTGCTGATTGTTTTTATCTGAACAGTAAAATATTGCTTTTAATCTCTTAATTCTGTCATGTTTGGATGCTGAATATGTTTTGTAATTTTGTTAGACCTTCTTGTATGTGTGTGTGTGTGTGTGTGTGTGTGTGCGCGCGCATGCAGGCTATGTTCTCAGCAAGAGTTTGTGCCATTACAGATGAGTCAGACACAGTCAAGAGACTGCAGCTGGAGGTCCCAAATCCTGAATTTAGTTTCCGTGCTGGCCAATGGTAAGGAAATATGTAATGTTAAAACTTAATAGCCCAGATCACAGGGCGGCTTCTGTGTGTGTTTATACACTTGTATGCATGTCAAGTCCTTGTGCACCAAAGCTGTGCAAAGGGGGGTCTTTTTTATTTTCATGAAAGGTGCCTAGGCAAAGGTCCACTAGAGTCCAGTATTTAAAGGACCACATGAGTTGTCACTGATACTGAGACAGCGAGAAACATAACCATGACCATGACTGCGGGAGTAAAAAGAAGATAACAGCGGTAATTTCATTGTAAAATGTGCAGGGGGGCAAAAGGAAACACGATCAAGTCCCACTTTCCCACTGAAGGATTAATGTGTTTATGAATGGTTTAGCTTTAATTAAGTTAATTATATTTACTATATGTTTTTCTGTTTCACAATCTTATAAACAGAAATTTGTTGAAGTGCACAAGAAGATTTATAGATGATAAAGTAGTGACTATGATAAGAGAAGCATTTGTATACATCTGAGATCTATTTTGAATTTTATTCTTTTTTTATATATTAACCTGGGTTTGATTAATCCAGCAGAAGAAATAACTTAATGTTTAAAATAACATGATGTTTTCAGGCATGTTCCCCCACCAACCAATCAGACCTAAACTGAATAGATGACACACATCACCTGAATATGCATGATGTGCTTTCAAAAGAAAACTTTCCTGTTGTGCTGTAGGACTAAAATATAAAATTATACTATCTTAGACTACTGCTCTTTTATAACACCATAAGAAGAGAAAATGAGAAAATAAGTACAGATGAAGTTCGATTCATGTTTTAACTTGATTTAAATGTCTGAAAAAAGTCTGTCTGTTATCAGAAACCAACCACCAAGGAGGGGCCAGAGGACAGTTAACACAAACTACTGTATATTTGTTGGAAGATGAAACAATAAGATGTGTCCAGTAGAGTGACTAGTACTAATACACAGTGCTTAAAATCTCACTGTGCTGCTTGTCCTCATACAAGACACAGATGGTGAGTGCACAGCGTGGTGGCGAATTTGTGGGTAGAAAATGATTCCCATGCTCCCAAAACCACTCTCTCACAATTTAGATCCTGGAATATGCTCTGTGTCATCATGGAAGATGATGAAAAAAAGATCCTCTCACTCACTCACCATCTATAGCGCTTAATCCTGTATTCAGGGTCATGGGGGCCTGGAGTCTATCCCAGGAGACTTAGGGCACATGGCAGGGTACACCCTAGACGGTGTGCCAATCCATCGCAGGGCACAGACACACACACACATTCTCACTCATTCACACACTACGGGCAATTTGGGAACGCCAATTAACCTAACCTACATGTCTCTGGACTGTGGGAGGAAACCGGAGTACCCGGAGGAAACCCACCAAGCACGGGGAGAACATGTAAACTCCATGCACACAGAGACGGGAATCGAGCCTGGCCGGAACCCGGACCCTGGCGGTGCAAGGCGACAGTGCTAACCACTACACCACCGTGCCGCCAAAAAAGATCCATAGATGTTATAATTTGGTCATTCAGTACATTCAGGTGGTCAGCTGACTTTATTGTATGGCCACATAATGTTGCTGAGCCTCGACCTGAGCAACTGAAGAAACCCCAGATCGTAACACTGCCTCCAGAGGATTGTACACTATATGATGTGTGCATCACTTCATGTGCTTCTCTTGTTACCCTTCTGACTATGGAATAGGGTCAATCTGGACTCATTATAACCTTTTTCCATTGTGTTTATGCTCCCTAACACATTAAAGCCTTTTTTTGCTCATTGACACTCAGTTATTTAGTCCTATTCCTATGAGTTGTATGCATATAAAAATAATTTTACTTTCACTATTAATTGTAGCTCAAAGTTCTACTGTCAGTTTTGACCATCAGTGTGTCTTTATTAAGGGTTTAAGTGATCGGCGTTCATGATATCTTTTTCTAACCACATTTTTTTTCATGAAGTTAAAAGTCCAGCACAATCCTTACAGTTTTTAAAAATCTATTGGTCAACTCTTAACCCAAATCTAATTTCAAACCAAATCAAATGTGAAACAGAATTTTAAATAGTTATTGTGTTACAATCAAACACCCAGTTATGAATGAATGAAGAACAGAATTACACTGGATAGAAAAGAACCACCCCACTTAATTATTACAAAATAATAAAATTTTGTTGCTTTGCAGCTAGAAATGAAGACAGACACAGTTTTGTGTTTTATCCAGTTGTATTTACTCAGTGCAACTTTTAGCTCCATGTGAAATATACAGTATAACACCATCATGTCAGAAAAAATTAGGGGGGAAAACAACAGAATCAAAAGGATCACCTTCTCCTAAAATGACTTGTAAACTCATCAGGTAAAGCTAATCACCTTTTCAATGGCACACAAAGCTTTGCAAGATTTGCCCACTCTTCTTTGCAGAACTGATCAAACTTGTGCTAAATTTGATGGCTAAAACAAAAAATGTGTCTGCCCTCATTTCAGTCTGCAAAGCAACAAAATGTGATTATTTTAAAGAGGAGTGATTCTTTTGTAACCCGCTGTAAGTAAATGTATAGATAAATAAAAGTGCAGTGCCTTTTAACATCACTAATGGCGCAGGTTTAACTTCAGGTTATGTACTGCCGAAGTTTCATAAAATTGTGTCTATGCAGGTTTACGAGATGCTGTGAAGAACTGTCTGGATAGACATACAGATATACATACAGAATTTTTTTCTGAGGCTGGATTTGGATCCTTCAATATATGAAATGTGTATATACATACTAAGGACTGGACCGTTGCTCAGTGAGCAAAGTTCTTTTTTCAGATGAAAGTAAATTTTGCATTTCATTTGGAAATCAAGGTCCTAGAGTCTGGAGGAAGTGAGGAGAAGCACAGAATTCAAGTTGATTGAGGTCCAGTGTAAAGTTTGGGGAGTTGGGTGATTTGGGTTATGGAGATGCTGATTTCCTTTTCCAGCAGGACTTACCCACACTGCCAAAAGTCCTTATACCTGTTTTAAGGACCAGTATGGCCCTGGTTTAAGTATTCCTGTGTTTGATTGGCCAGCAAACTCGCCCGACCTAAACCCCATAGAGAATCTGTGGAGTATTGTGAAAGAGCTGAAGGCCGATATCAGAGCAACCTGAACTTCCGGTAAATCATTTTAACTTAGTTTCCAGTCTAAGTAAAGTCAACCTGTGTGTGGGTCTGTGTGTGTGGGTCTGTGTGTGTGGGTCTGTGTCTGTGTGTCTGTGTGTGTGTGAGAAAGTCATTCTACACAATCACCCCCCGTCTCCTTCTCTCTCTTACTCAAAGGTAATGTCACGGTTAATTTTACTTTTTTTTTTTTTACTTTAGATTTTTTATTAATCATTTTTATATGAATATATTTGGGTTGTGGAACGAGTCATTGGAGTTTCCATTATTTCTTATGGGGAAATTCGAGACAAAACGACGTCGGAGACAACACTTACATTTCACTGTGAGATTCTTAGGCAATATTATGGTTTTTGGCCACATGATTGCAGTGTTGGGAAAGGGGACAGATTTAGTCAAGTGGATTGTTATGTTTTCTATTGTATATTTGTGTCAAAGGAGTATAAGAATCATGTTGTCCGACTTATAAACAAATCCGACTTACGATCGTGCTCCTAGAACAGAACTCCTTCGTAAGTAGGGGACTACCTTTATTGCACTTTTCTGCATAGATTGGTCTTACTTAAATATTCTGTCAAACCTGTCTTAATTGCAGAATGTGCTTGACAGAATATGTAGTCATACATTGTTGTCTTCGAACTTATCATAACATATTATGTGATAATTTGTATTATTGTATTATCACCATATATACTGTATGTCGAATTGTATGAAGTAAAAATATCCTATTCCTATTATTTATGTAAATTAACTTTGTTTTTAGGGTGGACTTTTTCATCCCTGGTGTGGAGAAAGTGGGTGGATTTTCTGTGTGCTCCAGCCCCGGCCTTCTCTGTAGAGAACGAGTCATAGAGCTTGCAGTGAAATACACACAGCACCCACCTGCACACTGGATACACACTGAGGTGAGTGTGTGACAGACACAAGAGTGACAGACATCCGAGTGAATTTCCTTAGAATTTCTGTAAGAGATTTTGATCAGTATTACTATTAATAAGGTTAATTATTAGAACTGTTAATTATTAGAAATGAGAATAAGCTTGATGTTCAACATGGAAAGAAATAGTAACAATTTGCCTAATATGCGTGTAAAACAGGGATATATAGAAGTGAATGATATACAGTCAGAAAGAAAGATAAGTAGGAATTTTGCAAAATAGTAAAATGCAACAGAAACAGGGGGCACAAAGTCAAAAGGCCAAGCAGCAGAAAATGAGCAATTCATAATGAGAACATACACACATTTTCTGTCAGTGTTTCAAACAACAGAAATCATCATTTATTACATAGCATCAATGTGCATTAGTGAGATCTTTCCGGTTCTATCGACCTTGAGGAAATGCAGAGTATGAGAAATGGGTATATTTATACAGGAAACCCTAGATATTAAAGATGGGCATGGTTTTATTATAAATAACTAATCCCTCACATAAAATCAATCCTAATAGGTAATCGGCTTCATATAATGTTGGCTTACTTATTTAGATTTTTTTAGGAAAAATAGCAAATTATAAAAATAGAAAAATAATTTTTTTATTAAAATAGCAAATTAGTTAAAATGATTAGTTGAGGTGAGAGCAATAACAATCACCACACTGCTTTCTAAAGGCATTTTTCTAAATAGCTTAGGTTCTTACAACAGGAAAGTAATAATCACAACCTGGGGAAAAAAAGTTTTTTTGATAAAGATAATGGAAATGCTAATAAATAGCTACTATAACTATGAAATTAAAATTCCAAGTAATGTCATAGACTGTAGCGACAGTTCATCCAGATTTAAAATTCACTGTGGTCTGCTGGACAAAGCAATTAAAAGCAGCTTTGTCATTTAATGTCAAAAGTTGTTCTGTCTCCCCAGAAGCTATTGTTTTAAGAACTTTCTAATGTTTGCCACCAAACATGACAAAGATGTCCCCTGTTCCCGTGAGAAAAAAAAGAGGGGATTACTCATTTTTTTGTATGTTAAAAAAATCTGCTCCTTAACTTTTGAAGTTGCTGCCACCTTCTGTTTGAGTGTGAAAATGTTGCACACAGTCACTTTCTGTGTGTGTGTGCGTCTGCGTGGCTGTCTGTCTGTTTTTAGGCACCCACTGATTTTTTTTGGAGAGGTGTATCCCTGGAAATATTTGCCTATGTTTATCTTTTTAATCAAAGATTTCAGAATAATATAATATCAGTAATTATTATAGGTTAGGTACAACCTCTCCAATCAGAGGTGTACTCCATTATAGGTGTAATAGATAAAAATCTCATGACATAAACTGCAAATGCTTTCCAAGAATCTCATTTTGGACAAAACTGTTTGTTAGTTTCTCAGGTTACTGTCTTTTAGAAATTGTATTATTTATGATATCCTGTAAAATACTCGTCACGCGCTACTGGATCAATTTCTTTTACATATAGTCATTTAATCTGTTCTTGGAAACTGTAGCATCCCCATTAAAGAACCACAGCAGCTGGGTTAACAATCCAAATGATCAGCATGCTCTGGTTCTTTAGTGGAGATAAAATAGTTTGCAAGAATAGATTAAATAGACAGCTAAAGCCTATTTAAAACCTCATAATATATATATATATATATAAACATATATATTAAAATCATGATTGTAGTGCTGGTAATTAATCTGTTAAAATAATTCAATATGTGAACAAACTGACTCAAAGTACAGTAGTTCATGATGTTCACGATTTTTTTTTTATCATAAAGGAGACAGCAACTTGGGGAAAAAAAAACATATTATTTGGTCAAACTGTAATAGCTAGGAGCTTGTGACACAAACTGCAAAAGATTTCCAAGAATCTCAGTTTGGACAAAGTAACCCAATTAGTTTCTTAGGTTGCTGTCTTTAAGAAACTGTCTCCTTTATGATAAAACACTCTTGTCAAGATCATGAGCTTGGTCATGAGTGATTAAATTATTTTAACAGATTAATTACAATTCAATTCAATTTTATTTTATTTCTATAGCGCTTTTAACAATGGTCATTGTCTCAAAGCAGCTTTACAGAAATGAAAAGAAAATTTATGGAAATGTATATATGTGTAAGAAAAATGTGACTAGATAATGAGATTGTCTTTGATGAGCAAGCCAAGGGTGACGGCGACAGTGGCAAGGAAAAACTCCCTGAGATGGCAATAGAAAGAAACCTTGAGAGGAACCAGACTCAACAGGGAACCCATCCTCATCTGGGTGATAACAGATAACAGAAATTGTATAACATCATGGGTGTTATGCAGATGAAAGTTCGATATAACAGAAGTTAATTTAAATTAACACAAAGTCCAGTTCAGCTCAGGGATGAGTCAGCAGGTGCAGAGGGCAGATGGGGGTCTGGATCACTGGGAGCTCAGGAGCAGCATGTGTAGATCCAAACCATCATGAAGCAGAATCCAGTTGGAGCAGGTCCTTCTCTGGATGCCTCAGGAACCTCGCAGGGTCGGCCTCGGTCTACTGNACAATCTCCAGATGCCTCGGGATGGGTGGAAGAATAAAGAGCAGGTGAAAAGAATTAGCGTGGTTGCCATTCAGGATAGATGTACTGGAGTATGAGCTAAAGAAATTAATTATGTGTATGCCAGATTAAAGAGATGCGTCTGAATTTGACATGAAATCAAAAAATATTTTAGACATGGCAGACTGGGACACAACGCCAGAACTAGAGCGGTCCAAAACTGGTTCAGAAACACAAAAATGATCAAGTGGGTATTTAAGCAGGGAAGGCTACTAAGTAAATTATTCGCAAAATCTGGATCATCGAAGTTTGGAGCATAGACGTTTACCAATAAAACCTTGGTCTGAATTAGTGTGCCTGCAACAATAAGGTACCTGCCATTTCTGTCAGCAATTATATGGTTAGGTGAAAACTGTATCTTTTTGTTTACTAATATGGCCACACCCCGTGACTTAGAATTAAAATTAGAATGAAAAATTTGACCTATCCAGGGACGGAGAAGCCTATGATGATCCTTAACTTGAAGATGTGTTTCTTGTAAGAACACTCAGCATGTAGACGTTTCAGGTGATTAAATACTCTGGATCTTTTAATTGGGTTACCCATACCTCTGATGTTCCAGCTAAGAAAACGGATAGACGTACTTCTCCCAACTAAGCTTGGGACTACACAGGAACTAGCCATTTATCAATTTAAAAAAAAAATGTGAAAAATTATAAAGATTTGCAAAGAGCCAGAAGGATGACACCCCCCTCCCCCCACATGCACGCACACACACATAAAACACAAACCTAGAGTCTCCATCCTAACAAACACTAGGAGACAGCAAATTAAACTAACTAAAACAAAAGTCGCTCTCACAGTAACTGTGGCCACGACTCGGAGAGTGAGCCCAATGGCCTCCGAGTGGCGCAGTGGTTAAAGCGCTCGCCCTATCATCCGGAGATCGCTAGTTCGAATCCCGGGTGGTGCTGTAACCTCTCGCAGCCGGAGGTCTAGAGAGAGCTGATTGGCCGAGCTCTCTCAGAGGGGAGGGATGAGAGTGCTAGTGATAGTGCTCCCGCATTAATCACGGCTCTACAGCCAGTCAGGGGCGTCTGTGAGCTCGCGCAACGGAGGGAGCGGATAGCGCTGTCCTCCGAGTGTGTGACTCCGCCCCCAACGGTGCGCGAGCGAGCAGTTCGAAAAGATGCGGTCGGCTGGCGTCACGTGGTTCGGAGGAAACACGTGATAGTCTTCGGCCCTCCCGGCTGAGTGGTAGTAGTAGCCTTAATGTGGAGCCCCCTAGTGACGGGGAGGAATTGGACACGACTAAATTAGGGAGAAAATCGGGGAAAAATCCAAAAAAATTATTAAAAAAAAAAAGAGAGTGAGCCCAATGAAGAAGAAAAAAAGCAAACAAAAAGGCTCCCACAGATTAAATAGATCAAAAATTATGCACAAAAGGAAGTGACTTAATTCTCATCCCCAGCTTACAAGAAAGTATAGATAAGTTATTACCATCTTGAAAGAAGAACAAGAAGAAAAAAAAGAGAAGAGAGAAAAACAACAGCAACAAACAAACAAAAACCCTAGAAGTGAATACACCTAGGATCATCCATCATACATTGACCAAATATGCACAATGATACATCCTTGGCATACGTTAAATATTTGGTTCTCATGACGACCCAAGAGCTGGAGTGCAATATATCTAGACAAAACACTAACTTAGCTAAATTAGAAGCTTGCATAGACAGAGGTAGCATCAGAACTTGTAAACCGATTACACATTTCGCTTACATAAAAAAAAGGGAGAAAGAAAAGAAAAACCCCTATTCAACAATAAAAACTGAATTTAAATTAAATATATGAACAACTATTTAAAACACTACGAGTGCAGTTCACGCCGTTTGCATAGTTTTAATGTAGTCTTTAGCTTCATCAGCAGAAAGAAAATCTTTTCCTACACCATTGTAGGTGATCCGCAGCCGCGCTGGATAAGACATGCCGTAGCGCGCGCCCTCAATGCCACGGAGTTGTCGCCGAACCTCATTAAAAGAAGCACGAGCTTTTGCAATTTTTGCTGTGTGGTCGGGGAAAACAGAAATACTCAATTCCTTGAATTTAATCTGCTTTAACTCTCTGGCCCGATGTAAAACATCAAGGCATTCACCGTGGTAGTGAAATCTGGCCACAACAGCTCGAGGTCGTTCACCAGGTTTTGGTACAGGCTGTAGAGTGCGGTGAGATCTGTCCAAGGTCGGCTTCTTCTCCAGGCTGAGCGCCTCTTGCTAGAAGTAGTGCAGCTGTTAGGACCCTCAGGAACACCGATTATGCGAACATTATTACGCCGTGATCTGGTGTCTAAATCTTCGCATTTATTATCCAGTTTAAGTCGGTCTGCAGTAAGACGTTGTATCTTACTTTGCATTGCAGTGATGTCATCGGTACAATCAGAGAGCGAGCGCTCCATCTCACCTACAGTACCCTTTAGCGCAGACAGTCCGGCATCAATGGCGGCCTTATCATTAGCCAGTTGTGTTTTTACAGCCTGTAACTCGGTTTGATTGTGGACAAGTCGTCCCCCAAAGCAGCACGCAGTTCCGCCTTAAAAATATCCGCGATTTCGTTCCTCAAAGATGACAATATTTCGAGCTTCAGCGCACCAGTGTCAATCACAGAAACTGTCTGGTGAACGGTGGGGTCAGCGCACGGCGGCGACTCACGCGAAGGTGAGGCCGTGACCTGTGGATTAGGCCTCAGTTGTGACTGCGTTGTGCTACGGGTTTTAGTATTTTTACCGGACATTGTAACCACCTCTAAAGATGAGTATACAAATAAAACTGTTAATGGGGAAGAATAACAGTGAAATTAAAACTAGAAAGCGCAATTTAATAACAATTTTAACAATAATCCTCCGGAGCCTCCAAAAACACGTCTACTCCATTACGAGCTCAGCAGCGCCCCCTTTTCTAATATCTTTGATATAAACGGAAGGTTTGAAATTGGTCTGTAATTTGTTATATCATTTGGGTCTAAATTAGATTTTTTAAGAAGAGGCTTCATAACTGCCAACTTGAAAGGTTTAGGGACATATCCTAGATATAATGAAGAGTTGATAATGTTTAGAAGGGGCACTCCAGCTATATTTATCACTTCTTTTAAAAGTCTGGTTGGGATTGGATCCAGCAAGCATGTTGTTGATTTAGCTGAGGTGATAAGTTTATACAGCTCTTCCTGTCCTACACCTGTAAAGCACTGAAAATCTAATTGTGAAGCTTTAGACTGAGATGATGTTAGAGGTTGAATTTCCATTATTTTCTTCCTGATACTTTTGTTGTTCAGCTATTATTGGCTGTATTTTTAGTTATTTTGAGGGGACAATAAATTTACACTGCTATACAAACTTTACACTGACTACTTTTCATTGTGTCAAAGAGTCATTTATGCAGTGTTGTCCTATGAAAAGATATAACTAAATATTTGCAGAGATGTGAGGGGTGTACTCACTTTTGTGACATACTGTACAGGGTGGGCCATTTATATGGATCCACCTTAATAAAATGGGAATGGTTGGTGATATTCACGTCCTGTTTGTGGCACATTAGTATATGTGAGGGGCAAACTTTTCAAGATGGGTGGTGACCATGGTGGCCATTTTGAAGTCGGCCATCTTGGATCTAACTTTTGTTTTTTCAATAGAAAGGGGGTCATGTGACACATCAAACCTATTGGGAATTTCTCAAGAAAAACAATGGTGTGTTTGGTTTTAACGTAACTTTATTCTTTCATGAGTTATTTACAAGTTTCTGACCACTTATAAAATGTGTTCAATGTGCTGCCCATTGTGATGGATTGTCAATGCAACCCTCTTCTCCCACTCTTCACACACTGATAGCAACACCGCAGGAGAAATGCCAGCACAGGCTTCCAGTATCCGTAGTKKYAGGTGCTGCACATCTCGTATCTTCACACCATAGACAATTGCCTTCAGATGACCCCAAAGATAAAAGTCTAAGGGGGTCAGATCGGGAGACCTTTGGGGCCATCATCATCAGTAACATTATATTTGTTTTGTGATTCGCACCAAATGTAAATGTCCTTTCCAACAGTCTCAAGAACAGCGCAGTCACTGTGCTTTGGTCTTTTGAGAATTTTTTTTTTTTTTAAACCGTGGTTTAAACATTTCAAAATACATTTTCTAAATGCAAAGATTAGAAGTTTGACTTACATTAACAACCCAAGCTATCACTTTGCAGTTTATTGAGAAACTGAATTGATTGAGCTCTCTTTGTCTTTCCCACTATCAGTGTACATTAGGATCGCATGTGGAAGTGCGGGTTGGCGGCGATTTTTATTTCGACCCCATGCCATCTGATTGCACAGTGGACCTGCTTCTGGTGGCTGGTGGCGTTGGGATCAATCCACTTTACTCCATCCTCATGCACACTGCAGATCTTCTCCGACTGCCAAACGCATACATACCAGGACGTACACACCTCTGTTACAGTGCCAAGAACACAAAGGAGCTACTGTTTAAAGTGAGTATGAATGAGTGTTTATGAGAATAAGCTGTAGCCTTTTAATTACATATCAGATCATTTTACATTTCTTCACTGAGCCACTGTACATGGAATATAAAAAGCCTACACATCCAGGTAAAGGATTTTACATTTCAGGATGTTATAAAAATAAAACATCCTGTCATGTCATGTTGCGGATGTGCACAGCCTTTTACAATGGGGCTTGTGACTGTGCTCAGAATTAATCGCATTAAAGCTCAGGTTTAAAAGACATTTTTCAAGACACTTGCCATCACTGATTCAATTTATTTTAACGCCAAATAAATGTCAGCCGTTTCTGTAAAATCTCCTTGACATCAGGCTCAGAGAGATGAATTACAGTTCATCATGGACAGCTCCGAATACAGTAACCTATTTTAGCACAAATCTTGCAAGCATCTGTTGGAGAATTTAAGATTAAGAAACATTTCATCTTCTACCATGCTAAGGGCCCAAAGCACAAATCCAAGTTAACAAAGGAACAGCTTTAGAAGAATGGCATTTTGTAATGGGCCAGTCAGAGCACACATCTAAGTCCTACCTGTGGCATTATTTCAAGTGTCCTAATAGGTATTTAGCATTTTTACAAGGAAGAATGCAATAAAATAATTTTGAAAATCGTATATGCCAACTTGGTATACTGCTACCTAACAGTTTGGGTGCTGTATCACAAGCAGAAACTGCTTTAATAAAGTGTTAGATAAATGATGTGTACACTTGTTATCATAAGATTTTTTCTGTTCTTTGAAACATTTCTATTTGTTTTTGAAATGTTTTAATTTGTTTTGATTGCTATATTACATTATAGATTATATGATTGCATTTTTTTACTTCGCAAAAGGGGTGTATAGACTTTTTACAGTCGCTGGTGTTTGTATCATTGTTGTTTTGAATTATCATATGCCACTCAGTCTCTTGTGAAGACAAGTGATGCAAAACGGCTGGAAAAACAGATCCAAGTACTAAAAACAGATATACTTACACATTTATTCAGCCACTTTCACATTCACTTTTGCTTCCTGGCTGAATAAGTCAAAACATCCTAAAAGCAAACCTTGCACTTTCAGAAAATCCAAACTGTCTATGTCAAATAAAGCACTGAGAACTAATTCTTTTCTGAAATAACAAACTTTTACATCTTCTCTGTTGTTTATATTACACCACACGTTGCTTGACGGCATTATCACAGGACAGGTTTACATATTCTCAGCTGTGTAATATGTACAATTGTGCTGAAAAGTTTGCATTCCTTTGGAGAATTTGCAAGATGTGTACCATTTGTGAGTGAGAAGGCAAATCAAATTTATTTTATTTCCTATATGTACTGTACATATGGAAGGCATAACAAAATGGCACAATTATCAAACATGACAATAAAGGGAACGCAGAAATAATACCTCTTAATTTTTAATATCGTTTATTGCTCACTTATAGCATCAATGATGGCACTCGGTCTTTTGTAATAATCATGCAGGAGGTCCTTATTTTTCTCAGGTGATTTTGCCAATGGCTGCCCATTCTTCTTGGCAAAATGTCTCCAGTTTGTGTCTTGCATGAACTGCATGTGTGAGATCTTCCCAAAGTGGCTTAATGGTATTTTAAACTTTGGGTGACTTCAGTTATCATTAGGTTTTAAAAAGAATCAAACAACTATGTGATAATTAATGACTTCATGTGACCACTATCCTTAAAAAAAACATTTTGCATGATCAGTAATATTACAAATAAAAATATTACAAATATCAGTAATGTCTAATTAAATGTTAAACAATTTCTTTCAGGGTATGCAAAACTGTATGTACAGTGCATAGTCATTGTTTTTTGTATAAAATAATATATGAACCAATCAGCCATAACACAATTCTTATCATTTTTTTCACTTTCAGAACAGCATCACTGATCTCTGTCGTGAATTTCCAGATGAATTCTCATGTGACTTCCGAGTGACACAGCAAGATTTTGAAATTGAGCCGGCCCTCCAGCCTTATGCAGCTAGTGAGTTCCACATAAGCTCATTTAGCTTCAATTACGTTTATGGGTTTTGAATCATTACAAAAAAATTCAGCAGGCAATATGCATCCTTGATTTACTATTAGGAGATGTTTTGACTGTGTGTCTTTACTTGCAGGTGGAAAAATATCACTGGAGATGCTTAGGCACCACGTTAACCCTGGGCGCACATTATGTTATTTGTGTGGGCCGCCTCCCATGATTGAGAGTGTGAGTACAGACCTGCAAAGTCTTGGCCTGTCTATGGACAGAATCCGTTATGAGAAGTGGTGGTAGCTCTTCAGCTCATCAAGTGCCTCTGTGGCTTGAAATGGACCGTCAGAACACATAATTTTATTTTTTAATGCACAATTTCACAACTTCAAGTACTGCAATATAATTTCCTTCTCTACAAACAACAGCTTCTTTAAACAATAACAAATTGTGATAAGCTGTTATTTAGCTATGTATTCATGGTTACATCATGTTATATATAAAAAAGTAAAATACTTTTATTCCATTAAAAAAATTACTACTGAATTTATATTTATATATAGTAGTATATTTGTACATGTCACTGTTTCATATATGTGTAAGCAAGGTGTCTTTAGAGGTTTGTGGAATTTTTCCCAGCTGTTGTGTGTCCCCACTGTTTCTCCTCCTATATTACTACACACTACTGTTGCTTTTTTAATTATATAATACAATATAATTATATGAGGCACTATATATGGCTTAAATCAAACTTCACTCATGCACACAAGGTATACCATAATAATTTCAAGGTATTTACAGCCTCTTTGTGGTAATTATGTTTTGTTATATGTGAGGTCTTTTCTTTTATTTAATAGCTAATCCATAGCCAAAAACATTAAGTTAAAAGACTAGCAAATGATTGTGACCCATAGCAGCTATCCTTACAACAGTTGAAGTGTTGTAATCAGCTAATTAACTCAAAACACCTGCAAACGTTTCCTGAGCCTTTAAATGGTCTCTCAGCCTGGTTCAGTAGGCTGCACCATCATATCATCTTCTGTTGTCCAGAAAATGAACATCGACATCCTGCACATGGAGGATAAGACACAAAAGGTCATTGCTAAACAAGCTGGTTGTTCTCAGAGTGCTGTATCCGAGCGCTTTAATGGAAAGTTGAATGAAAGTAAAAAATGTGGTAGAAAAAGTTGTATTAGCCACAAGGATGAACACAGCCTTGCTGCAGTAATTAAATCTGAGGCCAGCGACATTGTTTTAAATTTGAAAATATTTCTAAAAATGTAATGTGTTTTGAACCATGAAGAGATTTATCAAACTCCATTTTGGAATGACCTCCCAGTACATATTTTGTACATATAACCATTTCAATGCATTACAGGATTTTCGTTGTCATCTGCGGCATATACAGAAACTTCAGACCGATCTTGTAGTTACTGAAACCCTGAATTAAAAATGTCACTGTAAGTGATTTTTCTTTTTTTTATTTAACTTTTTTTTTTATATAGATTTTACATTATATTCATGGAAACACTAGAAAACACCACCATCCCTCCCTATACCCACACACCCAACAAACATCCTACACTCTGCAACACAAAGAACTCCTGACAGACATAGCTCAGTTTCTATACAGGCATTAGGAATTGTAAAAAATGATGTCCAGATCCCGTAGAAGTCCTCAATTTTTCTTTTTATGAGTTAGTTTTTTTTCCAAATCCAGGTTGCAAGACATTTCCCTGATCCATTGAACTATACTGAACAAAAATATAAATGCAACGCTTTTGTTTTTGTTCCCATTTTTATGAGATGAACTCAAAGTTCTGAAACATTTTCTACATACATAAAATAACCATATCTTTCAAATATTGTTTAATATTACCAAGCATTATGACATCAGCCCGACAGCGACGTGACTGACTTCATCACTCTTTAGCACTATTCTACGGTGGCCGAGAAGTGCAAAACAAGTTAACAAAACAAAAACAAAATAACAAATTAAAAACCACACTAACAAAACCAAAATAACAAAACCCAAAACTAAATAAAACATTCAAAAACAAAATAACAAAACCAAAAACTAATTTATTTTGTTTTACGTTTTTGTTATTTTGTTTTCGGTTTTGTTAATTTGGTTTGCACCTCTCGGCCGTTCAGAAACAAACCGGAAAAGGTAGGTATAGTTTGCGAATGAAATTCTTACCGCTGATTGGACGAGACATCTGTCACTCAAGATATACAGGAAGTACGCTAGCGGCGCTAGATTCGTGTGTGTATGAATGTGCAAACATGTACTGTCCTTATTGTGGTTTCAAATATGGCGTTCTGCCAAATTTTTGCTGTTCTTGTGGAAAAAATATTTCGCTTTTAAAAGAGACACAGTAATTCTTTTTTTTATAGTAACCATTTTTATTATGCGTTTTTTAACAATAACAACAAGAGGGGTATACTTGCAATTATAATAGAAAGGAGGGATGTATGTATTCATCGTTCTGGTTGCTTTCTGGCTTAAAAGTCCTTGTAATGTTTCAAAATAAATTTTCAAATCCACCTTGTAATGGGAGATATTTGGCATTCTTAATGACCACTTACATTTGTGTATATAGAATTTACCTAGTAATATTAAGATTTAGTAAGATCTAGTAAGATTTAACATGAAAATGTGAAAATATCTTTTTTTATCATAAGTAAAAGAGATGTTATATTTTATTATGTTAATTTTTGATCCACTCAGTGTAGTAAATAAAGATTCAACATCAATCAAATAAAATAAAAAAGTTCATATATATATACATTCAAAAAAGAGATGCAATACAGATTCCACATGCATTCCAAGACACAGCAATTCGCAAACTAATCTTTATACAGTGATATGTCATCAGCATGTTCAAAATCACGGCATACGAATGTCCGTCTTCAAAGTAACGTTGAGTAAATTCTATTTCCTTGCTTTCATTATTTACTTAGTTTTGCAGACTGAAGAAATGGTTTAAAAGTGAAGCAGAACACACAAGAAACAAAGTTAGAGACACAATTTCCTACTTCCTGTTTAACTTGAGTGACAGGTGTCTCGTCCAATCAGTGGTAAAACTATACCTACCTTTTCCGGTTCGTATCTGACTGGCAGAGAAGTACAATACAAATTATCAAAACCCAAAACAAAATAACAAAAACAAAACAACAAAACCCAAAACAAAATAACAAAGTTTCGGGTTTTGTTATTTTGTTTTGGGTTTGTTATTTTGTCTTTGAATGTTATTTTATTTTCAGTTTTGTTATTTTGTTTTGCACTTCACGGCCACCGTACTGTTCGGACAGGACTAGTTTTACAGGGGGACGTTTGAGTTTGAATTTTTTTCTGCTTATGTCTGTCATTTCATGTACGGATTTGGACGGGACTATACTGGAGCGTAGAAAGCAGAAACTCGAATACTCGCACACTAGAGATTGTACGGTAGTTCACGCTGACCAAAAAACACAGGAAAATGCGTTTTGGAATTTTTTTTTCGGCAAACA
Source organism: Clarias batrachus (assembly GCA_003987875.1). Taxonomy (NCBI): domain Eukaryota; kingdom Metazoa; phylum Chordata; class Actinopteri; order Siluriformes; family Clariidae; genus Clarias; species Clarias batrachus. The sequence continues at coordinate 77,152 of QMIH01001911.1, forward strand.
CAGACATTCGCATTCGGAGGGGATTAGATTTCTCAGGGGACCGCCAAGTTTGCTGAAAAACAGTAGGTAATTTGCTCTGGAATTTTCACAGAGGCCGTGTGAGAAAAAGACAGACATGGCAGATTCGGACGGGATTAAGATCACAAAGTACCTCTGTGAAACAGAAATTTCTCTAACGTCCATCAGTAAATCTAGTCCCGTCCGAATAGTGCTTTATAATGTTTTAATACTGCTGATATCATAAATGTGCGAGGACCCTCTAGTTCTTCTAAGGATTAATATTGTAGCCAATAATCAGGGCCCTTTTGGAGGTCTTAACATGCTCAACCACTCATGGAAATCAGCACACAGGATGGGATCTGCTCCCTTTAGGCATGTCATGGGCCCCCTCAACACAAGGTCAGATATTTTGGGTCATTGGCAAAACACACACAATGAACACACTGTAACGATGCGGGTCTCACGAGGGGCAGAACCGTGTGAAAATTCTTTTTACTTTTCAGAACAGGCAGATCTGCAGGTTGCTATCACGCGGAGTTCTGAACAGGCAAAGACACGCGTTTGCCAGGCAACGCCGCAATCAGCATAAACGCGCGTCACCTGATGGAGTGTTTATTTAAGGGTCCAGGCACCGCCGCACTTGGTGCGATCATTTAGGTAGCACCACTAAGTTATCAGGGCCAAGACAAGACCAAAGAAAAGAAAACGAGCAAGAGAAAGAGTGAAAGAATGAGCTTAAAGTGCACAATGAACATATTAACCTGCGATTTCTGAGGCTGGTGACTCGGATGAACTTCTCCTCCGCAGCAGAGGTGACTCTTGGTCTTCCTTTCCTGGGCCGGTCCGCATGTCAGCCAGTTTCTTTGTAACGTTTGATGGTTTTTGTGACTGCACTTGGGGACACTTTCAAAGTTTTCCCAATTTATCGTACTGACTGACCTTCATTTCTTAAAGTAATGACGCCCGCTCGTTTTTCTTTAGTAAGCTGTTTTTTTCTTGCCATAATACAAATTTAAACTCTTTGAATGAGAAGGTGTGTCCAAACTTTTGGTCTGTACTGTACATAATCTACTATGATTTTTTTCTGACAAAATATAATGTTAACAAACTTAGTTACAAATAATATTTACTAATTTATTTATTTAGGTGCCCAATTTAGAAAAAAGAGAAAAGAAGAGGAGAAACGAGCAAAAGATAAAGGTATGCAACAACGTTCTCTCTGTAGGATTGTCGATGAAGCTCTAATGATGATTAGTGTTATAACTTTAGGTTTGTTAGCCTTCGTGCTAGCCTAGTCCTGCAGATGAGGAGCTGGCGGAGCAGTGCAACACACCAGGCACCACACTGCACTGTGAAGGACACTCTGATTTGGACAATAGAGAGCTTGTGCAGGAAATCAAGAACTTCCCTCCCCTGCCATCAACTTTTGGACTGCTCTCAGGATTACACTTACTCTGCCAGTGACTGTAGCTCAAGCAGAGAAGAGCTTTTCAAAACTGAAGTTGATCAAGTCATATCTGAGATCAACCATGTCTCAAGAACACTCAATAATCAAAAAAGATCACTCAGTAGGGGAGCACATCTTGTACAATGACATTATTGATGATTTTGCATCAAGGAAGGCCAGAAAGGTCAGATTTGAGTTTTTTTTTGTTGTTGTTTCAAGTTCAGGGTTATAATTCTATTTTTCTGGAGTGTGGTGTGCTTTAGATCATTTATTTACATAATATTTAACTATATTTTATCAGTATTTTATTCTTAATAAAAGTAATATGTAAAAGACAGTATATTTACTTATGTTCCAAGATTTTTTGTGATATTGTAAGTTGAGTGATATGTGAAATAAAACATTGTTTCTGGAATATTTTTAATTGTGTGAGGAGAACAGGGAAGGGCAGGGGGGGGGGGCAGAAGCGGTCTCGCCCAGGGAGCAAATCAATGTAGAACCGCCGCTTGGTTGCACTTCCATGTTTGAATGCCATCCTTTGTTTTGTGTTTATGAACGCATAATCTGTAAGTTAATTTTTCATTATATAATACTTAATTATATATATTTGTATATATTTGTAATATTGTGTTTATTCAAAGCTTCAATTTTATGTAATATGGGAATAGCCATTAGCTATTAGCCTAGCTTACTATATTAGTATTTCCTGCTATTTTCTTTGCCTTCTGATTATTGTTCATTTGCTTTTTTTCAGTTTTACTCTTAATTCATAAGGTACCTGACATATTATTAAACGTTAAACACTAAGATGAATCCTGACTCATCTGTACTTTATAGATGGAGTTTAGCTGGCTGTTAAATTGAATGATTAGATGCAAGGAGAACAGTACAGTAAAAAGATGATAATACTATAAGCAAATCAAGTAACATGGCAGACGAATGCAGTCACATTGGTACTATGAACTCGGATGGGAAGCCAGCAGCCTCTACGGAGGAAATCACAGAAGAAGCCATGAGCACGTTTGTCATTCAGTTAAGTCACAAGATTCTATTTAATGGTCAATACAGAGTTTATTGTATGAATGTTTTTGACATTTTGATTTACTTTGTTGTAATACATTTCTCTCTATTCATTTAATAAATTACATAAGAAAAATAATGTAGTACTGGAGTAACGAATACTGTACAAGTCTGTTCCCTTACACAGATTGGAAGAACATCTAATTGAATTAAGTGTCATTTTAAGCAATTCTTTACATGCAGTTGGACTATTTTGTTGAAGTATAAACCAACTGGAAATAAATACTCAACTATAAATTACATTAAACACTTTATTTGCAAATTAATAAAATACATGTATAAATATGCAGTGTGTTGATGCTGCAAGAAGTCAGAGAATCAAAGCTCCATCTCTTCATGACAACCTACAACAGGGAGAAATAAAGTCATGGTGTTAATATGAGTGTGTGGTAAAAAGACTTCATGATGTTACTATGCAGTTTGCCACACACGCACACAATCCCGTGCATTTTATAGAATGCAAGGTTTTAGTAAGGCTGTGTACAATTATTGGCTTTTGCTATTAAGTACAATGGAACGTTGGATTACGAGTATTTATGGATTTGTTCCAGAATCGGGCCCGTATTCCAGAATATTCATAACCCAAATAGAATTTTCTCATAAGTAATAATTCACATTATTTGTTCCACAGCCCAAAAAAATAAATGCATAAAAATAATTAATACAATAAATAAGGTAAAAATAAAACAAATTAACCTGCACTTTACCTTTAAAAAAAAGTAAAAATAAATCTTGACAGATAAGTGTTTCGGTTTATGCGTGCAAGCGCAGTGTGTGTGTGTGTGTGTGTGTGTGTGTGTGTGTGTGTGTGTGTGTGTGTGTGTGTGTGTGTGTGTGTGTGTGTGTGTGTGTGTGTGTAATGTGCGTGCACACACACATTAAGGTAAAAACTGTTTTATCGGAAAAATTAGCAAGGAACCTCGCTAATGGCACTCACGTGAGCGCATACTAACGGAACCACTGCTATAAAGTAAAAAAACAAAAAAATTAACATGCACTTTACCTTTGAAAAGAATTGTGACAGAGCAGAGTTTCTGTGATTTACATACAGCTTACTGTGAGAAGGAAAACATACATGTTATAAGCAGTATGAACTCACATTTAATGACTTAACTAATCATCTGCAACATTACCCATAAGGAGCAGCTAAAAATAAGTTCAGGGCAAATTTTTCAGTAAGCTAGCAGTTAGCATAGTCATTAGCTTGCTTTTACTTCATATTTGGACAAGCATTTTACAGAACCAATGGAGCTAATTGTTTACATAAGGTATTTTCCCCCACATATTCCAACAGTATTAGCACTGCTACAAAGCTATAAAGCTACTGTTTACTGTTCTAAAAAGTAAGATCCGATTAATTTTATATATTAAACAGTACCTAGTAAGTGTGCCTAGTTACAAAATTAGTGAAAATTATAATGTATCACGCTATAATTCACTGTATATTCCACCATGATACAAGTCCTGGAGCTGCACCGGCATGGTTCTGTGTTAATGGTGTTCTTGTCAGCCTCGAAATCCCGTAGTGCCTTGCGAAAAAGCTTTAGCATTTAGCTTGCAACTTAAATAAGAAGAGTTCTCACACGGTGAAAAGTAATTGCGCATACACGGGAAAAATCATACACATCCACATCTACAGGAAAGATGCTTTGCCCTTTTGGGTCACCTTACTACCATTCAACACTCGTTCATGGTCTACATAACTATGTATTACAGTTTTCCATTATTCTGAGCTCGTACAATGCTTACACCTCGGAAAAACGCTGAACATCAGACATTCAAAAGAGAAAGGACTTCTCAGTACAAAATCATGACTTCCATCATGTATGGTGAAAAGTACTTTTTAAGCATCGTGCATCACATTATTGCCTTGAAAATTGCCTTCAAACTCATATTTCTTTGTCTACATAACCATGTATTACTGTTGCAAGTTTTCCATTATTCTAAGCTTGTACAATGCTTACACCTTGGGAAACGATTTTCTGAGTATCAGACCCACAAAAGCAAGAAAACATCAATTGTGCCTGTGTGTGAATTTCAAACGCACGCACACACTCAAGAGAAACACTGTTTTATTGGGATAAACAAGAAATCTCTCTAATGACACTAGAGTGAGCGCATACTAACAGAAACACTGCTGTAAAGTAAAAAGATTTTTTTTTCCTGCACTTTACCTTGGAAAAGAATCGCGACAGAGCAGTGTTTCTGTGTAGAGAAGAGTGTGTGTGCGTGTGTGTGTGTGTGTGTGTGTGTGAAGGCGAGAAGAGGAGGTGTGTGTGTGTGTGTGTGTGTGTGTGTGTGTGTATCTGTGTGTATGTGTGAGAAGGTGAGAGGAGGAGGTGTGTGTTTGTGTGTGTCAGGGCAAGAGAGAGAAAAACCATGGGCTCAGTTGTGATCATGTGATGCTTGACGTCAAAAGCGCAAGCGTGCTACATTATACTCTGTATTTGTAAACCTTGCTCATATTTCAAGTAAAAATTTATTACAAATTTTTGCTCATCTTGCAGAACTCTCGTAACCGTGTTACTCGCAATCCAAGGTTTGACCAACTGGCTCAACTTGCCTGGGGTGGCAATGCACCTCTGTTCATCATCCCTCTGTCATGGGATACCTATGAAAGGCTAGCTGTATTTTGAGTATGGTCATCTGCTAATTTTTTTTTACAATTGTTCTGTTTCTCTATACTTCCTGCACCTAATGGTGCTGGAAACTCACGGGGGAGTTGGTCAAATGCCAGGGTTCAACCCCCTCCTCTGGTTCCTCAAGTTCAGTCTCTGACAGCAGCAACAATCCCCCGTTGCCAAATTTTGAAGCCAAGATATTGCATTCTTTGCACCTTCCTCACCAACTTTTTCCTCACCTTTTTAATTTTATTATGTGTAACAGATGAATATAAAATTGTAGATTTTAATGTAAACAACAATAATAATTGCATTTTTAACTGCTTTTTTTATACATGTATAACTTTTAAAGGAAGATCACATGTTGAGAGTGACTTTAACGCCCTCTTATAGCACTCTTATAAACAGCGCAACAATCTTCAGTATATAACCTTTTGATTCAAAAAACCTGCAAGGCAGAGGATTTTATTTTGCTCTATAGCATTAGTACTCACTGTCATTTTATTATAAACGATCATATAAATTATTTCATGTTCATATCAGAAACAATGATCATAATGAAAGAATTTTCAGTACATTATCTATTGTTTAAAAAGCCTGTTTGCAAGTGACAGAGAATTTTAACTTGCTGTATAGCATTGGTACTTGCTTCTGTCGAGCACTGTCATGTGAGCATTAAGTAACTACAGTCAGTTGTTATTTTAAGACACAAAGTTCAGCTGTTCTGGAATGGTTTTGGAACTGGAACAGGTGCATTTGCAAAACCCATCCAGCATTTGGCAGATGAGGAGCAACTTCCATTTTTATCCGCACAATTGTGGGTTAAGTATCTTCAGTATATAACCTTGGAACATAATCAATGGCCCAAAAGTGGCAACTTGAGCAGGGGACCTTTCATTAATAGTACCTTAACCAATGAGCTACCCCTGCTATCAAGCACCATGATAAAACATGAAGACCATCCCAGGAAAACAAGACCAAAACTTACCTATGCTAAAGAAAAGTTCATTTAGAGTTAACAGCCTCAAAAAGCACTTCAGATTAGAACCCTTTACAGAGCATAAGTAGAAAGCACATATCAATATCAACAGCATTGTTTTACAATGTGGAAAGAAAAAATCAGAAGAGTCTATGGTGGTATTACATGTGTTCAAACTTTTGACTGGTGTACAGTCGTGGCCAAAAGTTTTGAGAATGACACAAATATTAGTTTGCACAAAGTTTGCTGCTAAACTGCTTTTAGATCTTTGTTTCAGTTGGTTCTGTGATGTACTGAAATATAATTACAAGCACTTCATACGCTTCAAAGGCTTTTATCGACAATTACATGACATTTATGTAAAGAGTCAGTATTTGCAGTGTTGGCGCTTCTTTTTCAGGACCTCAGCAATTCGACTGGGCTGCTCTCAATCAACTTCTGGCCCAAATCCTGACTGATAGCAACCCATTCTTTCATCATCACTTCTTGGAGTTTGTCAGAATTAGTGGGTTTTTGTTTGTCCACCCGCCTCTTGAGGATTGACCACAAGTTCTCAATGGGATTAAGATCTGGGGAGTTTCCAGGCCATGGACCCAAAATTTCAACGTTTTGGTCCCCGAGCCACTTAGTTCTCACTTCTGCCTTATGGCACGGTGCTCCATCGTGCTGGAAAATGCATTGTTCTTCACCAATCTGTTGTTGGATTGTTGGAGGAAGTTGCTTGTTATTCATGGCTGTGTTTTTGGGGAAAATTGTGAGTGAGTCCACTCCCTTGGATGAGAAGCAACCCCACACATGAATGGTCTCAGGATGCTTTACTGTTGGCATGACACAGGACTGATGGTAGCGTCACCTTTTTGTGACAAGACTTTTTCTTGACAAGCCTTTTTCCAGATGCCCCAAACAATCGGAAAGAGGCTTCATCCGAGAATATGACTTTGCCCCAGTCCTCAGCAGTCCATTCGCCATACTTCAAGCGTTTCTTTGCAGGTCACCATGGTTAACAATGAAAGAACAATGATTTCAAGCATCACCCTCCTTTTAACATGTCAAGTCTGCCATTCTAACCCAATCAGCCTGACATAATGATCTCCAGCCTTGTGCTCGTCAACATTCTCACCTGAGTTAACAAGACGATTACTGAAATGATCTCAGCAGCTCCTTTAATGACAGCAATGAAATACAGTGGAATTTTTTTTTCGGGATTAAGTTAATTTTCATGGCAAAGAAGGACTATGCAACTCATCTGATCACTCTTCATAACATTCTGGAGTTTATGCAAATTGCTATTATAAAAACTTAAGCAGCAACTATTCCAATTTCCAATATTTATGTAATTCTCAAAACTTTTGGCCACGACTGTGTATGTTTTTTAAATTTGTGGTAGCATTATTTAAAGTTAACATATTGCTTTTGCAAATAAAGAGTTTTCTTCAAGATATGCATAATACAACTGCTAATTATCCAAGGTTTTATTTAATTAGGTAGCAAGGTATTTTAAATATGTATTATAGCATTTGTAAATTAAAAATTAAAAAAACAGATAATAGTAAGTAAGCTTGCTTTCCATTGATTTAAATGATATCTGGAGAATGCAAGGGCCAAAATGTACATAGTACAAACTGCAATTAGAAAATACCTGAATCAAAATGCCAGTCTGTTTAAAGGGTTGACTCAATGTCCTCCGTTGTCTCAGAAAGGTACTTCATTTTTTATCCGCAAACGTCACAGCAAGTTTATCTTCCCTACCCTGAATGCTGGCATGTTGATTAGTCTAAGCATGTGATTGTTTTTTAGTTTCATTGGATTACAACTACAGATCAAACACTTTCTACCATCACTAATTACTGTTTATTCACTGGACGTGCAATAAAGAAGACTTGAGTCATCTCATAATTTTAATAATATATAGTGTATTATTCATTATTATGTGCAGTATTCTGGCCTTATAACTTGTCAAATTTAGGGCACATTGTTAATCCTAAACAGTATATAGCAAGGAGTTACTGAAAACCACTAGCAAGAAAGACTTAGAGGTATGAGGTAAGCATATCCTAAAAGAAAAAATATAATGCCTTTCTTAGGATTTTAGGTGTACAGCAGAATAATTGGTGCTTGTAGTGCATGTTTTTAGTAAACCAAAATCTGACACAGAAGAATGCAGGATACAATAGTCATTTTGAAGAGCAAATAAAAACTCTACATACAGAACCTTGTGAAAAGCATTTTTATTTAAAATAAAATTGTATATTTTAAAGTAATTGTATGTGTATTTTCTCCACTGTCAATATTCTATACCAACCAACAAATAATGAGACTTAAAGACAAAATTATTTGTTATATACTGTATTAAACAAACTTCTTTTCAATGAAAAACATGTCCCTAGCACTCCACGATGGGACATTTAAAATTGAGCAAATTACCTTCAAAGTAGTCATACATTAATCATACACACAAGAAATTATATCATTTTTATTAACTACAAAAGTGAGCAAAAGACCAGTTGTCTTGTAGGATCTTTTGCATATGTCGATGAATATATCTGAACTTGCAAAGAATTATCATGATAGTGTGATTCATGAACAGGTCCAAATATCAATATATTTTAACACAAAATGTTGATGGACCTGTTAGACAGCTGAAAAAAAAAACACTTTCACTATCCAGCACAATAGCATTCTAAATCACAAATCCAAGTCAAGCGACTGAAGAAGACCACAGTTTTGAAATAGCCCAGTAAAAGCCGGATGTACAGTAAATCAGAAAAAATGTACAATTTCTTAAAATAGGCTGTGCACTGGAGATATCCTAATGATTTGCAGCAGAATTTGTTATGCTATTTAAGCAGGTCAATCTCAGCCAATTGCCTGCAGCCTCACCAATGGAACCATTATGATCAGATATATGCTGACCAAATGCTAAATGCACATGCATTGATAACGCTTTAGAAATGACAATATTGTACATACACTGCCACACACTGAAAATACATTAACTGTGGTTTTTGTCTGGAGACAATTAGGCAATTGTATGTGGTGGCTCTTTGAAAACCTGGTCTATCCACGGGGTCAGGTATGGCTAGCAATATTTACTTTACTGGGCATGTGCAAACTAACCTAATATATGTAATTTATTTTTGGCCCTCTCCTACAAAGCTATAAAAATAAGATAATTTTTAGAAGCACATAATCATCATGGCCAAATGGACAATTCATGTTTCACATTTAAGTCAATGCAATGCAGTTTGTATTCCAAAACCCACCTACCAAACAGGTTTTCAATGTCCCTAACTTTAAGATGTTGAGGGCATCCCAGGGGCTTAATCCAATAAATTGTCAGATTTTCAAAATAATAACCTTTTCCCCATGTACTTTTAAAAGTATTCATCCCATCAAATTTGACCCATTTTGCAGTGTCAACAAAACTGAACAATTCTACATAAATAAAATTTCAATATAATCCTTAAAACGTCACTTGATTATTTATTTATATAAGTACATAAATGCAGTCAGTGGTTTAGAGCATTTTTACAGAAATATTGAACAAGGATTTTAATGGCTGACTGGATGTGATAATTATGAAATAGGAAGAGAGCAGTAAAATTTAAGAAGGGGAACCTATTATCTCATGTTGCTATGATGCACCAAAGAATGCAATTAGTGAATGCACAAAATAGTACTGCTCACAAATTTCTGTATGGAATCTATTTATCTGTGTGTGTGTGTGTGTGTGTGTGTGTGTGTGTGTGTGTGCGTGTGCGTGTGTGTGTTTAAATATAAATAATCTGGATTATGTTGCATTCTGACAAAGATTGGAAGATGTCTTGCTCTGCACTCTCTCTAACACTAGGCATCCTCAGTAGTTTGGTCTTTCCTGATGTTAGTACCGTCAAGCTTCCACTAACTGGCAACAACAACACAATCATGAGAAGAATATTTTCAAAGGTAAGATAATCTTTCCACAGACTATGACATTAAAAGTATAAACATAAGTGGGTTTAGTTGTTTGCATTTTAGGCTTAAAAGCTTTAGACTTATTAAGATTTCGGTATTAGGTATAACTTCAAAAAGCTTTCAAAGACCAAAATATATGACATTGATTTATATTACAACCATAATTTCTATTGACTGATTTATATATTATTTTTCTTTACCGAAAAACATGATCTATTGACTTGTATGTTTAAAAAAGTTTGAATGATTTGTTTTGATTAAAAAAATGCTGGGTTAAGAGTACTATAATATGCATGTACTACACATAAGCCAGAATTACAGCTGTGTTAGGAAAGTAATAGCATTTAATGGTGTTTTAACCCAACATAATATAGATAATAACTGTATAAATCAGTTCAAGGAGAACAAAGTTGAAAATTTTACTTCTTCCCAACCTATCAGCTTGAACGGTTGAAATGCTTTTTTAAGTTTAGCATGAAATGGCTGTTGGTGGTCTCAGATGGGCTGGTTTAAGTATCTTAGCAGAGGGCTGCTTTCATGAGGTGTCTATTATATGAAAGGAATACTCTGACTGCTATTTTTGTGCTTGCAGTAAATATTCTAGAATATCTTTTTTTGGTTGAGTATGTTGTTTGAGTAAGTGTGACTAAGTAGTACTACTTGGACCTTCTAAATAGTACTATTGACATGCTACTGTAGATATAAAAATAAATAAAGATTGTAGTTCTGTATTTATAGATCTCTTTGCAAGGCAATGACCATGAGTAACAACACTGTTGCACAAGATTGGGGCCAAGTTGTGGTTATATATATATATTTTAATTTTCAGGTACACAGGTTTGTTTTGTTAGTTAAATTTCTTTCAATCTACAGTAGGTGGTACAGTGGTGTAGTGGTTAGCACTGTCACCTTGCACCTCCAGGGTCCGGGTTCGATCCCCGGCCAAGCTCGATTCCCGTCTCTGTGTGCATGGAGTTTGCATGTTCTCCCCGTGCTTGGTGGGTTTCCAAAGACATGTAGGTTAGATTAATTGGCATTCCCAAATTGGCTGTAGAGTGTGTGAGTGAGTGTATGTCTGTGTGCACTGTGATGGATTGGCACCCTGTCCAGGGTGTATCCTGCCTCGTGCCCTAAGTCTCCGGGGATAGGCTCCAGGCTCCCAGCGACCCTGAACACAGGATTAAGTGGTAATGACGAAGAGAGAGTGAGATCCACAGTAATGTTTAAAAATATTTAGACAAGGACACAATTCTCTCTTTTTTTAATTAAGAAATTAGGATGTATTTGAAGTTTTAACTTAAGGGGTTTAACAAAAACACTGCATTAATTGTTTAGGAGCATAATAATAAATATAAGGATTATTAATAATGCTTAGATGACAAAAACCTTTGAAGTCAACGACTAAAGTCAGAAACAAATGGACATCAAGTTTCCTACAAATATTTTGTCAGGATTTTACTGTGGTTGTTTTCTGTTTCTACTAGTACTGTATATGGGTTTTTCTGACTTGATTTTTGTCTTCATTGAGTAAGATACGGTGACTGGCTTGACCAATAAATAATATTTAATTTCTTTTTCTTTTGTTGATTTTATTATATGCTTTGGGTCATTATCCATCTGTTAAGTGCTGTCCTATCCAAAGCATTTTTCACTAAATCTAATAAACACCATGGAACCAGAGTCTAGACTCCTTTCAATGTCTCTGAGTCTGGGGTAAGACAAGGAACCATAAGTAAGCATCCACGACATGTTACTTAGATAAGTAACATATCCTGGATGCTTACTTAGATGTCTGGTGTTCTGTATAGAGTGATGATAACAGCAGAACGAAAGGAAATGGAAAAAATAACTCCTGAGCAGGGTTTTTTTGTATAGTAAATGACCCAGTTGCAATCTGGTACTGCAATAGCAGACTGCACTACCGCAAGCTATAAAGCACAAAATATAGCAAAGCCATCTAGGAGACGGTTTATGCATTTTTAACCGTCAAAATAGTAGATGTGAAAATTAATGAAAAAGATTAAACAGCATTTAATAGTTGCAGCATAGATACATAATAATAATAATAATAATAATAATAATAATAATAGGTAGTAAAAGAAGATTTTTTTATTCTTTTTGTATATAATAATTGTATGATAATCAAATATTTATTATATACCAAGTTTTTCAGTGTCCTTTCATTAGGAAAATGTTGAATCACAAAAGATTTAAATATTTAAGCACTAGAACCAACATCCTCTTACTGCACCATTACATTAGATGACTTATGGAGAGTCATCAAAAAAGCTAAGAAATCCAAGGAAATAACACCGTCTGGTGTTAATACTCACAAAAACATATAACAGCAAGGTAGTCAATAAATGTCTGTTAAATGTTTAGGTTGATGTAACCTTGTAATCATGTTTATCAGCGACTGAAAAAAATCAGGGGTGAATCAGTTAGTGTAGCTCATTATCATGTTTAAACAACTCCAGTTTTTATATCGTCATAGTGGCATAATTATAGAATAATTGAAATTACTCAAGAAAACTGAAAATTATAGTTTTAATGTTTGTGGCATGGTTGAATCTGACATTTAAGGCATGCAACTGTGGAAAACACTTTTACACTTACTAGAAAGATGTAATAATTTCACCTTCCATGTCACTGAATGCAGTTTAATTTAAGTTTTTGTTCACTTTTGAGACTCGGTGACCTGCATGGTCAGCTAAAAGGCTAATCTAAAAGGAAAAATTTAAACTTTTGTTTGATTAATGAAAACTGCTGTTCTGTATAGACGTTCTTAACCAAATGAAGGCAAGCTTACCTATATTTATTATTTCACAACTATTATTTCACACTTGTTTTTCTTTTTAAGAGCAATGGAGATCTTCCCCGAAGTTTAGAAATGGACGACTCCACACTGAGCATGGCTCCAACCAGCAGTGGCAGAGTTGACTCACCTACCATCCTTCGCCTGCATCCACTATTTGCGAAACCAGCGCATACTCATGCCAATCTGCCTCTCCGCTTTGGCCGTAACTCTGTACACATGCAACGAATGCCCAAGTCATCTATCAACCTACCACAGAGGTTTGGTCGCTCAAGAAACACCAAGCCCAGCTCTGGTCTACAGTGTACAATGTGCCGCCGTGCTGAAAGTCCACCTTCAGCAACACTCCCTCAGAGATTTGGCAAGCGAAACCTTTTGATCAGGAATCCAGGAGCTGTGTTTGCACGCACACTTCAGATGCCACGACTTAAAGACAGGTAAGATTCACCTGTTACAAAAAGATTCACTTTTTACAAAAGCGACTTTATATATTTATCTATTTTTTTTTATTTATTAACATTTGAGCAATTGAGGGTTAAGGGCCCAGCGGTAGCAAGCTGGGGTTTGAGCCCTGGACCTTCCGATCTGTAGTCCGTAACGCCTTAACCACTGAGCAATCTTTGACTTTGTGCCAGATCATGAACATGCAAATTTTTAATCTATTTAGAAGAGTAAAATAAATAAACAAATAAATAAATAAAACTGGTTCTTTTTAGTAATGCAATTTGATATTATGGCCAGTGCTGTCAGTAACCTATAGTAATTAATATTAGCGTAATTCATATGGAGCTGCTGCATACAATTCATCTGCTTTCTGTTGACGGACTGTCACGGTTACTGTTTGCCGGACAAACAGAGACACGAAAGCAGAGGGGAAAGTGAACAAAAGGACTTTATTGATAACACAAACACTGGGAACAAAAGGAACAGAAACCAGGATGAACTAACGATAAACATTACAGACAGACAGAGACAGACAGACTAGGAGACATGGAGCTAAACAACACGGAGCTATGAACTAGACACGGAACCAGGAGAACACAGAACCAGGAGAACACAGAACCAGGAAGAACACAGAGCTTGGAACACAAAGTCAGGAGAACACAGAGCTAGGAAGAACACAGAACCAGGAGAACATAGATAGTAAGAAGAACACAGAGAGCAGGAAGAACTAGACAACATACCATGACAAACAGTAACCCTACACGAACAGATGCAAGACAAGGACAAGACAAAACTGAGGAACATTTATAATGAAACTAATTAGCACCCTCAGTTCAGGTGAGCGTGACCACCTGACTGAGGTGCATTCTGGGAATTGGAGTCCAGAACAACAGAAAACAAAACACACAAAATGGAGTCAGTGGGCGCTTTGGCGCCCTCTGGTGGTGTCCCGTGACACGGACGTCTTGTGACTTCTTTGTTGAGTGCTTCAGGTAAAGCACTATATGTTAAAATTTGTGCATACAACAGGACCCTTCTCATATATTACTGAGGCATGTGCATATGGGTCACAAACGCCTTACAATTTACTGAAAAAAAGAAGAAAAAACACTTAAAGGTCAAAGTCCTTGATTGTTTTTAAAGGGCACAACACTATTATTTACATATGTATAAAATAATATAAAATAATACAAATAAACTATTACTTAAGTTTATTAAGCACTTTATAATTTATTTATGGCTTATCAAAATGTAACTGTCTCATCTAATCTCTCCCTCAGGATACAAGACCAAGACTACATGATTGAAATGGTTGAAAAGGAAGATACAGCTTTAAATAGTAAAACATACGTTCAATTAGAAATCTAAGGAAACCTATTACTACATGTCTGCAAAGCTTTGCCTGTTTAATTTGTTTTCTTAAGTCTGTATATATTTTCACATATGTGTCCAAGTGTTATGTCCCCTATGACTGATAATGTCTGATAATGTTATGACTGATAATATCTGTTCTAATAATCAGAAATTACTAAATAAAAATAAATGATATACGAATTAAAAATATTTAGAAATAATAAAGAAATCAATAAAAGTAAACATGTATTTGGCAAAACATAAGTGAGCAGTGATTCATTTAGAAGAAAAAAATATTTCAGAAATTGGTTTATTACAGTGCCCCTTGTAAAACCAGGTTTGTCTTGCAGGATTATACTGGATGTGTGCAGGTACATGAGTTGATGGGAGTGGATCTGCATCCAGGGGTCATACAGTGTGTCTGTGTGTGGATACAAATATTATAACTTTTTTTTGTTGTTGTTTTTAGGAATAGATAGGAATAGACTGAGCTTAAATGGTTTATAGTGATAATTTTAAAGAAAGTTATCTTGTTATCAACAAATTGGTCTTCAATTTAAAGAACATGAAAAATGTATAGAAAGGATAATACAAAAAGAAGTTATGACCTCTTTATGGCATGCACTTTATTCATTCATTCATTTATTTTTACACACGTATGTATGTACGCACACACACACACACACACACACACACACACACACACACACACACACACACACACACACGCACACACTCGCACACACAAATATCCGCAGGAAAACAAAAGTAACCTTGAAAAACTGGCAGAAAAAATGTTAACAAGTTAAAAACTATTGAAAATTCTCCACTCTACAGTGAGAAGGATAGTTTCAACAGTTGCCTATATTCCCCGGAGTGGGCATATTACCCAAGGTGAAATTGTTTCAGGCACAAAGTGCATGTCTATGTGCTTCTACAAAACCTGTGATAAGAGCTTTAGTATATTTAGTATTACATATAGTGTGTGAACTGTACGCCAAGTGTTTGCTATTCCATCAGACCAGTTTGGATTTTGTTTACAGTTCATTGTTTTTCTGTTAACTAGAATCTGGCTACCTCATATGCACCAGACATGCATGTTTATGACCCTATTGGGCACAGCGTGAATTCCCCACCTCCCGTCTTGTACTTCCTTGAGCGTGTTGCTGCTTCACCAGTTGTTCTTCTTTGGACCACTTTTGATAGATACTGATCACCTTATTGTAGAGGAGAAGCCCACACCTAGTTCATGGCCCATTTTTCCTGCTTTAAACACAGGAACCTTGCGAACTGACTTGCTTCATACTATGTTCCACCTCTTGACAGGTGTAATAAGATAATAATGTTATTTACCTGGCACTGTCATGTTATGGTTGATAGGTCTGTATATACTGAAAAATTGTAACAACTTGGATACATAGCATTTAAGATTTTTTTTCTGCTTAACTATCAAGTACATCTCATTTGTGATTGTCAAGTAAAATCTTCTTACCACTAAACTTTTTATTTAAAAAAATAAAAAAATAAAAAAAATTAAATGTTTTTATTAAAATATTATATAAATCATATTTTGTTGGATTTCTGTTTAAGCATTTTAGATGATCAGGTAATTTAACTGGTTTGTGGTTATTTAATTAACTATAATTATGTAAATGTTACTAATTATGATAAATAGGTACCAAATAAATGTAACAATTTTCTCTCATTTAACTGATCACAAATAACACAATACGATAAAAAATACAATACAGTATTTTTTTTATTTTGTAAACATTAAACACATCATTCAAAATCACAAAAACAAAAATTTTGAAAACCACAGTGAACATTCTCATGCTTTCAGGATGAGACCCAAGGTGTTTAAAACATTGTCCGTCTGTGGGAAAACTACAGTATATAAATTGTTACATAAACAGAACGTAAACATGAAACAATTGCCCCAATTTGTTTGTGTCTACAATTTGTCTACACATGGTCAAATTTTACTTCAACTTTGAAATAGAAGCAGTCTGAGTATAACATTGTAGTTACTGGTCCTTGACTGGTGGATACATTTTTTAAATCAATGATGCCTTAAGAGTTTTAAACATTTTAGTGTTCAGAAGTTGTCATTTTTGCATGTGTTTCAAAACCTGAGGTCTACTTTTTCTTCTTGATGACAGCAGTGTTTAAACTTTTGTAAATGATGCTGTGAACAGACAAAGTTAGTGTTATCAATATTGTATCTTAAAAATTTATATAGAGATTTCTGCTTGCCTTAATAACCCAAGACCAAACATTGCGACCCAAGACCAGCCTCTTCTCCTACAGGCCCTGCATACAGTAGAGTGTAAATTGAGAGTATGTAGGAGGGGAAGTTGGTATATTAGTATATATAATATATACAGTATTTTGTGGCCAACATAACCAGGTTTTGCTGTTGCAAGCTCCACATGATTCTGAGCGCCTACAACGCTTTTTCTCAGCATCTGATGCTGCTTTTAAAAATGCACCTAAAAGTACACATTTTATACGAGAACAGATGTTGACCGTTGATCGAGTGTACACCCGGGCGCACTTTTCATCCAGTGTGCCTTTTTCACATGTTAAGACCACCAAAAGCCCAGGTTGTTGATGTCATTTAATAGGGGTTGGTAATCACAATGGCTCATGTGCTTCGGACGGTCAACATTTGTGTAGTGTATGTAGGGTGTGTATGTGTGTAGTATGTGTATACTTAGTGTGTGTGGAATATGTGTGTAGGGTGTGTTTCAGGAAAAAAATCGAATGTATATATAGTTAACAACGATGCAAACAACGATGAGCAGGACCACATAGTATGTGTGAGTGTGTGTAGGACATGTGTGTCTGTGAAGTGTGTGTGTGTGTGTGTGTGTGTGTGTGTGTGTGTGTGTGTGTTTGTGTGTGTGTGTGTGTGGGTGTGTGCGTGCGTCCGTGCGTGCGTGTGTGTAGTATGTGAAGGATGTGCATTGTGTGTGTAGAATGTTTATTGAGTGTGTGTAAGACGTGTGTCTGTGTGATGTGTAGTGTCTGTTTTTAATATTGCTGATGTCATGAATGTGTGTTCTGCAAATGACCCAAAATGTCTGACCTCTTGTTGGATTGAGCTCATGACATGCAGAGGAAAAATTGTTCAGGTCAATGAGATCAAAGAGTGTACAGAATTTGATATTTATATGTACAATTATGTATGAGATATGCAGTAAAAAAAAAATTCCAGAATGAACTACAATTCCCCGGCACAAATTGATTGCTGATCAAGCCATTGCTGTGTACCACTCTGGTGGGTCCATCACCTCCCTGCCACTCCCTTACACACATATCACATCATTGATGGGGTACCTGCATACACAACAACAAAAGATGAAAAGGTCTCTCAAAATTTCGATACAAACATAACCACTGGTCGTCTTTGTTTATGTTGTGACGAGAATTCTGTCTAAAGGCAACATATGGTGCTTGATGCCTAATGTTTGAGTAATGTGTTCATTGTTGTTGTATCTCTTCTTAAATAAACTCATGTTATCTCTCTTTTTTGTAATTTTTTCCTCTCTGAAGCCCTGTCTAAACCATGTAAAATGTGTTGACATACAGAAAGAAAACAAAGTCAATAAAAGTCAACTTTTTTAAACATTATGACTTTTTTATTATTTTTTTCAATGAAAATTGAAAAATGCAAACTATTACTTTCTTGAGGAAGCCAAATGCCTTGTCCTCTGATCAATGATGTGCATGATGGAAGTGCCCCTAGATGTGGCTTCTTTAGTATGTCTCAGCAGTGAGGCATCCTTTTGATAGTTTCCCCCTGCTGATCTTGTAGAGGAATGAGGAGATTGGCGCGACCCATTATTAGTTACTAGATGGCACCAGTGTGTGTGGCTTGCTGTTTTCTGTTGACAAAAAGTTAACTCTCTGTGGGTGTATCATCGCCAAACACTCTTGAACCTTCGGCTTGCTGTAGAAAATTTGAGAATAATGAGCAAAATCACTTGCTCCCACTGTTATCAGGAATTCCTGCTCATCTCTATCAATGTGCAGTTCCAGGTTGCCGGAGAAACCGCTCCCGTCGCCGAGGCAAATGCAGCGCTCGTCAAGTGAAGCTTAAGGCCTTTTTGGCGTGTTTTCTTGAGACCTTCCGACCGATACGGAACTGATCAGTACCGTATTATGTCTATGTCGCCGGCTATGAGGGGTGAATAGAGGGAGCCTGTGCTGGCTCTGCCGGGTGCCCTGGTCTTATCTCAACCCGCCCTCGACTCTAAACATGATGACCAAGATGGGCCTGGTAAATGTAAGGTCACTAACCAACAAATCTTTCATTCTAAAGGAGTTTATGACCTCATGTGGCTAGGATATTCTTTTTATTACAGAGACATGTCTGAATGTGTCATGGGGGCGTGGCTTTCATTAGCTGCATAGGTGGATCCAGATGCAGGTGCAGAGGCAGAGCGAGTACTTTTCTCAGGCTGTAGGACTTGTGTGTGAGCACAGGGCCATGAAATCCGCTACCGTTGGAAGCGTGCCAAGAGCGAGGAGCTGAATTGCTGTCGAGGAGGAGCATGGAGTCAGGGCTATGAGATCCGTCAACGTAGCGTCGATGTGATAATGCCAAGACATTAAACTGAGCCGTGGTCATGAAGGCGGAAGCGCGAGATCTGAGCCGTGACATTCGTCCGCGATGTGTGTCATGTCCAAAACGTGAAACTGTGCCATAAGTGAGGAAATGAAAGTGAGAGTTCAAATGCCTTGAGGTCCATCAGTGAGGTTCGTGGCGTTAAAACTTTAAGCAGAGTTGTAGTCGAGGAAAAGAGAGCGAGAGTTCAAAAGCCGTGAAATTGGAGCAAAGCAATAAAGCCAAATCGTGAGACGAGAAAACGGCAGAGGTGGAAAGAGTACTGTTGCTTCAGTGAAATTTTACTGAAGTACAAGTAAAGTTACCATTATAAAAATCTACTCAAGTAAAAGTAAAAAGTAGCTCATAAAAAATTTACTCAAAGTAAACGTTACTGAGTAACTTTTTTTTTTTTTTTAACAGCGAGGGGTGTGATGAGGCATTCTAGCGTAGTTCAAAAAAGATGAGCAGATATAAATCTCAAACCAATTGTTTTTAACTGAAGGAACACCTTTGCATAATAAAGGTGTTGTCTTTCTTGTGCTTGAAAATCAAAGTGGTCACTTAAATATGGCGTTAAGTCCCAGTCTAGAGTTGGGCCGTCCAGCAAAAGAATGGTTCAGGGTTCTATTTTAAACTGTATGGAAATGGTGGTATATGGCAGAAAGAACTAGATCCAGTCATTAACTGATGATATAATGAGGTTTGTATTGCTTCACAAAAAATACACACATACACACAACAGGAGGAGGATCAGATTCAGGGTGGACCCAGGCCACAATAATAAACTAAATGATATTTATAATTAGTAGCTAGATTACCTGCAAAAAAACAAAAACAAACAACACAAACAAAAATACCTTATACCTTAAATACACAAACCTTCCCTGATTCCCTAAACCAAAAACAGTGAATAAATTCCCTCTTCCCAAAATAAATGGCAGCCACGCCGCTACTACTGGCGAGTGCACAAACATACAGTGAAATTATCTACAAATATAAAAGACTAACCAAATCAATAATTAAAGTCAATGGGAGGCAAAAAGTCACAACCAAATACCAAAACGCCAAAATCACAATCTCTTTCCTCTTTCCAGTGTCTCTTTCCAGTTTATATATGGTCGCGCTGGTTGATAACGTCACTCACAGAACGGAAGCGGCCGTGTGGAAGGTCAGGTAGATGCCGATGTGGGGGACATTCAGAAAACCTGGAGTGGAGTCTGGAGCGGCGCGCGACCAGGACACGATACACACACGCGAGCGCAACAAAACATTTATACAAAGCATAATATTTTTTGCATTTTCATTCATTTGTTTTACTCAGTAGCGCTTATGATTTAAAATGTAGCGAATTAAATTACTTCAAACAAAACATACTTAAGTAAAAGTCAAATTACAGATTTTAAAAACTACTTTAAAAAGTAGAAGTACACAAAAAAACTACTCAATTCCAGTAACGCAAGTAAATGTAATTCGTTACTTTCCACCTCTGGAAAACGGGAAATGAGAAAACAAAGTGAGGTCGATAATATGAAAATCATGAAACAAAATGCGAGAATATTGAGATGAAGAAACATACAGTACAATAATCTGGTGAAGAACCAGCGCTTCCTTTTAACCAGAGGGAAATCAGCACCAGATGAGAAACCGGTGTGCAGGTCCTTGGGTGTGGGAGGTGCATTACAGCGTGGGAAAACAAGCCAACATGGGGAAGAGCATGACAGCGTGGGAACAGAAATGTCAAAAGGAGGTAGGCAACAGCAGGTTTGGGCGGCCCCCGGGTGGCAAGATAGTCTGGACCCATGGGCCCACTCCAGGACCTGCGAGCATAGGCGAAAAGGGACAAAGAGGTGACTTGGTGGGACATTGCTTGACCCGGGCTCTTGGGCCAGAGCCTGCTGAACCATGGTCTCTATGTCCAGCTCCAGGGCTGCGATGAGACAATGTTCCGGGAGGATGGTGTCGTGTGGTTGGGCGTCGTGGAAGGGAGAAAACTGACGTGAGAGGGCGTCTGGCTTAGCATTCTTGGAGCTGGCCAGTAGGACAGGATAAAATTTAATCTGGAGAAGAACAATGACCACCGAGCTTGACGAGCATTGTCTCTTGGCAGTGCGCAGGTACTCCAGATTCCTATGGTCGGTCTACACTAGAAATTGGAGCTCAGTCCCCTCCAGCCAATGTCTCCACTCCTCCAGAGCTAGCATGATGGCCAGGAGCTCTCGGTCACCTACGTCATAGTTTCTCTCAGCTGGGGATAGGCGACGGGAGTAAAGTGCACAAGGATGCATCTTGTTGTCCTGAGTAGCGAAAGAATACCCCCAACGCCGATATTGGAGGCATCCACCTCAACCACAAACTGGCGAGACGGGTCGGGAATAGTGAGGAGGAGTAGAGGTAAATCTTCTCTTAAGATCAGCAAAGGCTTGATTCACCTCCTTATTCCAGCAGAACCAGGTTTTGGTGGAGGTTAGCGAGGTCAGAGGGGCGGCAACAATACTGTATCCTCGGACGAAGCAGCGATAGAAATTGGCAAAACCAAGGAATCGTTGAAGGTCTCACCATGAGACTGGCGTGGGTCAGTCAGTGACTGCCTGGATCTTGGCTGGTTCCATTTCTAGCCAGGAAGGGGAAAT
>QMIH01001912.1:4644-61817 GCA_003987875.1 Clarias batrachus
TGAGTCAGTCAGTACTGTATGGTGTGCTGATTGAGAGACCGTATCGCCTGCGGGTAGAAGCTCCTCTTCAGTCTCTCTGTATTGGTCTTCAGGGAGCGGAATCGCTTTCCTGACCTCAACAGAGAGAACAGTCCATTACTGGGGTGGCTGAGGTCCTTCACGATCTTCCTGGCCTTGGTCCAGCACCGCTTGCTGTAGATCGAGTGCAGGTCAGGGAGCTCAGTGTGGATGATGCGCTCAGCTGAACGCACAACCCTCTGTAGAGCTCGTCTGTCCTGCATGGTGCTGTTCCCGAACCAGGTCGTGATGTTTCCCGTCAGGATGCTCTCTATGGTGCAGGAGTAGAAGTTCCTGAGCACCTTGGAGGGCAGTCTAAAGTCTCTCAAGCGCCTGAGGTGGTAGAGACGCTGTCGGGCCTTCTTCACCACGGTGTTGATGTGACAGGACCATGACAGGTCCTGCTTGATGTGGACACCGAGGTATCTGAAACTGTCTACTCTCTCCACCGGGCTGTTGTTGATGACAGGGGTCTGGTAGTTCCTCTCCTGCTTTGTGCTAAAGTCTACTACCAACTCCTTCGTCTTGCTGACGTTTAAAAGGAGATTGTTCCTCTGGCACCAGTGCTCCAGATTCCCAATCTCCTCCAGGTAGGCTGTCTCATCGTTGTCACTGATCAGGCCCCCACGACGGTGTCATCAGCAAACTTGATGATGGTGGAGTTGGTAGTGGCTACACAGTCGTGTGTGTACAGTGAGTACAGCAGGGGGCTCAGAACACAACCCTGTGGTGCTCCAGTGCTGAGAGTGATGGAGGAGAACACATGACCGCTCATCCTTACAGCCTGTGGTCTGTCAGTTAGGAAGTTGGAGATCCACTGACACAAAGATGAGCTGAGTCCCAAGTGCTCCAGCTTGGTGGTGAGTGTGGAGGGAATTATAGTATTAAATGCTGAGCTGTAGTCGATGAAGAGCTTTTTAACATAATTTCCCCTTCTATTGTCCAGGTGTGTGAGAGATGTATGAAGAAGATGAGCGATAGCATCATCTGTGGAGCGGTTTGACCGGTACGCGAACTGAAGTGGATCCAGTGTGTCTGGTAGTGAAGAGATGATGAATTCTCTGACAAGCCGTTTGAAGCACTTCATCACCACTGATATTAGGGCCACAGGTCGATAATCATTGAGGGAAGCAGGATGTGGTTTCTTCGGAACAGGAACAATGATGGACACTTTGAAGCATGTGGGGATCACCGACTGTGATAAAGAGAGGTTGAATATCTCTGTGAATACTGGTGCTAGCTGGTCTGCACAGGCTCTGAGGACTCTACCTGAGATGCCATCTGGTCCAGCCGCTTTCCTGGTGTTCAGTCTCTTGACGGCTCTCCTCACGTCATGCTCGGAGATGATGAACGCGTTTCCGTTGCTCGCAATGACTTCCTGTCTGCAGCCGTTAGTGCCKCTAGCATTAGCATCGCTAGCGGTTTTAGCTGCAGCCTCGAAGCGAGCATAAAAGGTGTTCAGCTCGTCTGCCAGAGTCATGTCTGCGTTCGTCATACCTGATGTTGGAGCTTTATAATCCATTATTGTTCTTAGTCCCTGTTACAGGCTCCTAGAGTCACTCTGTTGGAGTTGTGACTCTAGTTTACTCCCGTAGCGCTGCTTCGCCTCTTTCACTGCCTTCCGGACGTTGTATGACGCAGCCTTGTACAGGTCMATGTCCCCCGACGCAAGCCCCGCGTTGTAGGCAGTGGTGCGAGATCTCAGAGCATCGTGAATGGTTTTATCCACCCACGGCTTCTGATTGGGAAACGTTCTAATGGTCGTTTTCTGTACGGTATCATCCGCAAGTTTCCTGACGAATCCCACAACCGCTTCCGTAAACATGCTGATGTCATCGGAGCTGTTCCGGAACATGTCCCAGTCAGTGTCATCGAGTGCGTCCTGTAGTGCGGCCACCGATTGGTCCGTCCAGCGCACGACCTCCCTCTGAACCGGAAGTTCTTGTTTAAGTCTTTGTTTATATTTTGCCATGAGGAAGATGGCGGCGTGGTCAGATTTCCCAAACGGTGGACAAGATTGTGCCTTGTAGCCGTCCTTAACTGTTGTGTAGCAGTGGTCCAGTGTCCTTTCGCCCCTGGTCGGGCAGGTGATGTGCTGATAAAAATTCGGCGCTGCGCGTTTGAGGTTGGCACTGTTGAAGTCCCCCGCCACAATAAGCGCAGCGTCCCGGTGTTGTGACTGGTGCTGAGTGAGGGCCTCATGCAGCTCGCATAAGGCAGTGTCCGTGTCCGCTTGAGGTGGAATATAAACGGCACTGATTATGACCGATGTAAACTCCCGAGGAAGATAAAAAGGACGACACTTGATGGACAGAAGTTCCAGGTTGGGTGTGCAGGAGCGTGCGAGAGGAACAACGCTCGCGCTGTTGCACCAGCTGCTGTGCACCATTAAACACACGCCGCCTCCCCTTATTTTCCCCGAGTCCCGTGTCCTGTCCATGCGGTGAACCGAGAAGAACTCGGCCGGCTAGATGGCGTGGTCCGGCACAGCTGGGTTCAGCTATGTCTCAGTGAAGCAGAAAAGATTGCAATCCCGAATGTCTCTCTGGAACTTTATCCTGGCCCTGAGSTCATCRAGCTTGTTYTCCARKGACTGGACATTGGCRAGCAGGATGCTAGGCAGAGGTGTGCGGTGTGCACGAGCTCTCAGCCTGTTCCTGACACCGGCTCATTTCCCTCGGGGCCGCCGCTTCGCGTCRCGTCCATTGTTCTCCCTCAGGATCTCACTCGGCCAGCTCGGATCCGGAGTTAAAAACGTCGAATTGTGAGTACATTRTAAACCAATAGAAATAAGAGTATCTCTATCGTACCTAACGCACTCAATTGTGGTGAATTACCCGGTTTAATGTTATCGAAAATTAACTTAAAAAACAAAAACAAATTAAAGTAGGTCGGCGCAGTCGCGACGGCAGCCGACCTCACCGGCGCCATCTTGGTTCACCTTGGAGCCTGAAAGAGCTCTGGTTATATAATCACAAGGTTGGCCCAAAGTTGGCWCAACATTGGTTCATTAGATAATGGCAAGGTTGGAAATAGGAAATTAAATTATATTGCCTTAGCTTTGTGCTGCAGGCTCTCTCATTGATGCCATCACATAAGGAGCTCATATGAGGCTGGTTACCAATCTAGTACATAAACAATATTGAAAGAACTATATATTTAACCCAGTGGATACCGGCACTGGCCCAACATTGGTCCAACAATTTCACCTGAGTTGGTCCGATACTCCCTGATAGGCAACGACACTTCTCTGCATTTGCTTTACTGGCTGACCAATGCTGTGAGTGTGTGTGCGCATGTCAGGATGTGTCACCACTTTTCATGTGTGAACAACGTGTACAAGGACAGACATTATTTTTTTAGGATTGCTAGCTGTTTGTTAGTATAATTCTGTTTCCTAAATAKTGCCTATAGAACTATAAATATTTTGTGATCCACGATGACTAAATGATTTGTAAGAATATGCAATGCTCTGAGAGAACAAGAAAGAGAAACAAATTGCCTATTTTCACTCATGCAAGCTAGTGTGTGTTGAACACAAACACTTTGTATACTGCCAAAAGACTTTTTCAACCAGCAAAATAATGAGAAAAACAAACTTTTTCCAAATTTAGCTTAACTCAATATTACAGTTACTGTATGTCCTGTAATCATAAATTATATCTAAATGGTTTAGCTATGATGTCAGCTAAACAATGGCGATAATGTGTTATTCACTTCTGTTTTCTCTGTTTTTATTTATGGGTAAATGACATAGATGCAGGTGTCAAAGGTTAAAAATGGATGCACAGTTCATAAAATAAGTAATATGCAGTTATGACAGCCAAAAAGTCTAACTCATTCATTGTCTATCGCAGGGCACACTTAGACACTTAGACATAGTCAGACACTCATTTACACACTATGGGCAATTACCTTTAAAAACAAAAACAGGAAAAGCCAGGAAAACCAATTAGCCTAATCTGCATGTCTTTGGACTGCGGGAGGAAAACCACCAAGCACAGGGAGGACATGCAAACTCCATGCACACAGAGACGGGAATTGATCCTRGCCGGGAATCAAACATGGACCCAGGAGGTGCACGGCGACACCACCGTGCCACCTCAGCTACAAACAGTAGTTATAAAGTTCATTGTGGTAAAGTCCATAAGGTACCTGCTGAATAATCCAGCATAGGCCAGCACGATTTATCTGCTGGTCTGTGCTGGTTAATGCTGGTCTGGTGCTGGTTTGACTGGTGAACCAGCATAACTGATAGAAGACCAGCATATCTACGCTGATGAAACCTTACCACTAGCATTGGTCTTGCTGGGTAGTGACGGTCTGGTGCTCTTTAGCTGGTGAACCAGCATAACTGATGGAAGACCAGCACGTCTACATTGATAAAACCCTACCGCCAGCATTGGTCTTGCTGGGTAGTGACGGTCTGGCGCTGGTTTAGCTGATGAACCAGCATAACTGTGCTAAGTCCACCAACAAGATATAGCTACTGTTACTGGACCAGCAGCAAGGTTTGGCTAGTTAAAATTGGCTACCATTTTAGATCATTCTATTTTCTATTTTTTTTAAATAGCTAGTACTGAAAATAATGTGCGATGTAAATACATGGACCATGAAGTGTTATCTTTGAATGTTTACATTTACATAAAAGAGACAGAAATAATAAATTTATTAAAAACACAAATACATTATTTTACATTTATTAAATATCTGCTGGGTTATCTAAAACACAACACTGTCACGACACGCCAGATCTCGCAACATAAGCTCCTCCGCAAGCAGTCTAAAGCCTCTTGTTTTTTGCCGACTCAGTCACGGCTCGAGCTAACCTGCTGCCGGTTTGGATTAATCAGCCATGTGTTTTTAAGGCGCTGCAGGACACCCACTTATTGCCAGATTATTGTGCCGTTCATGCCTGTATTCTCTCGTTTGCTTTGCCACAGTTTATCGCTTACGACCCCACCTGGTTTATCATTTTCATCCTTGTCTTCGCGTTACGGATTTGCACTCTATTTGGATTACCGGTGTTCCAGGAAATTCAGTGTCCATATGTTTCCTACAATCATGACGTATCGGACCACCTAGCACCGAGAGGGCAAACGAGGATTTTGGCGGTTTTTCGCTCGTTTTAAAGTGTTTTTTATAAACTTTTTTAATTAAACAAACAAATTATGCAAAATAGTCGAGTGTCTTTTTGCTTTTTTGTATATTTGAAGATAATTCAGACGTTTTAATCCGCTAAAAGGGTGGTTTGCTGAGCAAGTACTGATGAACCAGCTAATCACGACTAATTTTAATTCCTGTACATTAGCTGTGTGATGATGGATGTGATATTGATTTATTCTAAATATATTTAATATTATACTTTGTAACTAATTATAGCATGTAACTCAAGGATAGAGTGTCTACTCGTGATAGTTAGTAACTGCTAACCACGCTACTCTGTTTTACCCTCTAACATATGCAATTCTATTAAACCATCTGGTGTACATATCAAACACACAGGTACAGAGATTATAGGACACCACACACAGAGTTATTCATCTGTTACTACGTATCTGAATTACTTTCAGGCATCACACCTACATCTACACCCACATATGATGAGAAGCACGAGATCCTGAAATCCATGACATACTGTATGCTTACCCATGATAAAACACATACAGTACACAATTGGCACAGCACATGGTATAATAGTATTTTTACATTGAATACTTAAAGCTTGAAATGTATTACGTATGTTAACTGGAAGAATTGATTTCCCGAAGTCTTGTTTAAATTACAGTGTTTAAAAGAAAAACATCTCATTGTATTACCTAAGCACACATGTCTCTGGGTCAATTTCAGATATCCCTGATACTTCCACTACCAGTAAGGAGGGGGAAAGATTTTCCTAATGCCCAGGAAAATATGTTTTCCATACTTCAATTCAAAAGACAGTATTTTTTTTAAACATTCTGTGCATTGTGTTACCTTTGTCCCATGTATACATGTCTCTGAGGCAATTTTAGACATTCCTGATACTTCCACAGCCAGTAGGAAGGGGGAACCAATTTTCCTGATGCTCAGGTAGACATGTTCCCCATACAATCCAAAAGACAGTGTTTTTTAAAAGATTATGATTACTGTATGATCTCTACTAGAGGCACGCATGTCTCTGAGTGAATTTCAAACATACTGATACTGATACTTGATCCTGATACTTCCACAGCCAGTAAGGAGGGGAAACAGACAGTGTCTTTTAAAACATCTGTGCATTGTGTTACTTTTGCCCCATGTACACATATCTCTGAGTCAATTTCAGACATCCATGATACTTCCACGGCTAGTTTTTCCTTGCCTCTGTCTCTGTYACCCTTGGCTTGCTCATCGGCGACAATCTCATTATCTAGACACATTTTTCTCACACATACACACTTCCATAAATTTTCTTTTCATTTTTGTGAAGCTGCTTTGAGACAATAACCATTGTTAAAAGCGCTATAGACATAAAATTGAATTGAACTGAATTGATTAGTTTTTGCTAATGTTATTTAGTGTTTGTGCTAATGCTAAATAATGTTAGCACAAACACTTTAGCTTTAACATTAGTTCATGCAAAAAGTATAAATTGTTGTATAAGGTTTAAGGTGTTAGTAAGGTGTTAATTAGTAAGGTGACCATCATACCAGCACCAGCATCATGGCACTACAATGCTGGTCACCTTACTGATGCTGGTTCCCAGCATACCAGCAACCTTAGAGGGCACTTTACGATGCGTCGAAGCTGAGACACGTGGAAGGTGGRATGAATGCATCGCATAGAAGAGGGGAGTAGGAGTCGGACAGCGCACGGGTTTACTATTCTGGTTATAGTGAAGGGGCCGATGAAGCGAGGTGAGAGTTTACGTGAGAGTGTTTTTAACGGGATGTCCTTAGTAGCAAGCATGACCCTCTCCCCCACGCGGTACCTGGGCGCCTTGGTACGGTGTCAGTCCTTCTGTCGTTTGTACAACCTGGATGCTTGCAGCAGGCTCCGTCTAGCTCGTAGCCATGTCCGTTTGCACCGGCAGATGAAAGGTTGGACCGAGGGGAACTCTACCTCCTCCTCTTGAGTCGGAAATAGTGGTGGCTGGTAGCCTAGACAGCACTTGGAGGCAGACGGCAGGGAGTTGTGCGCATATTCGACCCACGGGAGGAACTTACTACAGGTGGTAGCATCATGCGTGGTCATGCACCGGAGAGCGACTTCCATTGTTTGATTCTTTCGCTCCGTTTGGCCATTGGATTGGGGGTGAAAGCCTGAAGACAGGCTAGAAATGGCTCCGATGAGTTTGCAAAAAGCCTTCCAGAAGCGTGACATGAATTGTGGGTCTCGATCTGAGACTATGTCCGTAGGAAGACCATGAAGACGAAAAATGTGGAGGATCAGTGGCTCCGCTGTCTCCTTGGCAGAGGGGAGTCTGGGAAGCGGAACCAGGTGGATGGACTTGGAAAAACAGTCAAAAAAAGGTCATAATACATGTGTTCCCATCTGACGAAGGTAGACCAGTTACGAAGTCCAGTTAAATGTGAGACCATTGGCGGTGCGGTGTGGGTAAGGGTCTGAGGAGACCAGCTGGGGGATGGTTGTCATGTTTACAGTGGGTGCAGACGTCGCAGGCTGCCACGAAGCTGGAAACATCCCTCCCCAATGTGGGCCACCAAAACCGCTGCTGAATGATAAAGCGTTCGGGCTGAGCCTGGGTGGCAGGCCAATCTGGATCCATTTGCCCCACTCAAGAACCTGTGAGCGTAGACCGGGGGAACAAAAAGACGATCGGGGGGAACGTTACTGGGGCTGGGCTCCTGGGTCGATGCCTGCTTAACTTTAGCTTCGATCTCCAATTCCACCGCTGCTACTAGACAACGAGAGGGCAGGATCGTGTTGCATGGCGTGGAATCGTGGGGAAGAATAAGAGAGAGAGCATCCGGCTTGGTGTCCTTGGAGCCTGGCCGGTAGGACAGCACAAAGTTGAACCTAGAAAAGAACAGGGACCAGCGGGCATGTCGGGCATTAAGTCTTTTGGCACTGTGTAAGTTTTCAAGGTTCCTGTGATCGGTCCATACTAGAAACGGGAGTTCAGTCCCCTCCAGGCAGTGTCTCCATTTTTCCTACTTGATGGCTAGTAGCTCCCGATCGCCCACATCGGAGTTCCTTTCGGCCGGGGACAGGCGACGGGAGAAAAATGAGCAAGGGTGCGGTTTGTTATCCCGTGATGACCTCTGGGACAAGACAACTTCAACGTCGGAGTTGGACGCATCTACCTCCACCACGAACTGCCGGCATGGGTCGGGGATGATCAATATTGGGGCTGAGGTGAACCTTCTCTTGAGGTCGGAGAAGGCTTTCTCTGCCTCCGCGTTCCAATGGAAACGCRTCTTGGAGGAAGTCAGAGAGGTTAGAGAAGTGGCAACAGAGCTGTACCCTCAAATGAACCTGCAGTAGAAATTCGCGAAGCCCAGAAATCGTTGGAGGTCTCGTCGCGAGGCTGGAGTTGGAAACCGCCTGAACTTAGGCCGGTTCTAGCCGCAAGGGGGAGATGACGAAGCCTAGAAAGGTGGTCAACATTGTATGAAATTCACATTTCTCTGCCTTGACGTATACGTTGTTCTCTAACAGTCTCTGTAACACCTGACGGACGTGACGTCGATGCTCCTCCAGGTTGTGGGAAAAAATCAAAATGTCGTCCAGATAGACGAAAACGTAAAGGTTCAAGAAGTCACAGAGTACATCATTTATCAGGCTCTGGAAGACAGCAGGAGCGTTGGTGAGTCCAAACGTCACTACCAAGTATTCATAATGCCCGGTCGGGGGGTTGAAGGCGGTCTCCCACCCGTCGCCCTCCCTTATACGGACGAGATAATAGGCATTGCATAAATCTAACTTYGTGAAGATGGTGGCTCCTTGGAGAAGTTCGAAGGCCGTAGACATGAGCTGTAAGGGATAGCGGTTCCTGACTGTTATTGTGTTTAGCCCTCTGTAATCTATGCATGGACGAAGGGATGAATCTTTCTTTTTGACAAAGAAAAACCCCGCTCCAGAGGGTGAGGAGGAGGGATGGATGATAGCAGCAGGGAGAGCCCCCATGATGTACTCATTCATGCTTCTTACTCTTGGCGAGTCAAAGAGTTGAGRCGACCCTTTGGAGGAGCAGTAGCAGGAAGAAGGTCAATGGGACAATCATAAGGCCGCTGAGGGGGAAGCGAGGTGGCACGAGTCTTGTTGAAGACCAGTTTGAGATCATGGTACTCAGCGGGGACATTGGAGATGCTAGGGAGATCGTCAGGCTTGGCTGGAGTGGAAGGTGGAGGGAGCACCGAGAGAAGACAAGACCCAGAACACGACGGGCTTCAGCCCATGATAGTGTACTTAGTCCAGTCAATGTCTGGGCCATGAAGTGCTAACCAGGGAAGACCGAGAACTACAGCAGCATGGGATCTCTCAATAACCAACAGACAGATCTCCTCAGAGTGGTTTCCGGAAATTCGTAGGGTGAGAGGGCAGGTTCGCCATGTGATGCCTGGCAGAGATCTTCCATCTAGGGCCTGAACTGTAAGCGGAGGTTCTACTTTACCGTGGTTCACCTCCATTGCTCAAATATCCCCCTCTTGGACGGCAACTGTGAGTGACGTCACTTCCCATACAATCACGCCCCCCAGTATAGACCCGCCCCTGACACTGATTGACAGGTTTCCGTGTATCGAGTTGGAAATGCAATTGCAAATGGATTAGCGAGTGCGTTTGAGTTTTGACAGGCTACATGCGCTACACAGAGAAAGTGAAAAAGCAGCTGTGCTAATTGATTTAGCTATTTAAATATGACAGGCTCATGACCTGTAAGACATGGGAAATGCAAAGGGAAATGGACTTTGCTTTTTCATTTGAAATTTTGGCAGTCAGTGTGCGCTCGCAAAGGCGAAAAAGCAAATGGTAATGTAAAGTTTGCAATTGCATTTGAATTATGTCACAATTTATGCGTCCACATACGGAAAACGCAATTGCAAATGCTATTTGCAATTCCTTTTGAAAAATGTCTGGGATATCATTCCATACTACAAACTCATAAATGCCAAAACGTTCCGAATACTCAATTATTACTCATTCAATTATTTAAGTTWACAGTACTYARWGTGTTTAATTACATTGAGCATTAGGGTTTACTGTGTAGTGATGAAGATAATCATGTTTTACGGTTACTGTGTCTGCTTTACAATGTCAGAAACATTCAAATGCAAATAATGTACCCCTCCCAGGTGTGAATCAGCGGTTCTCACCTATACATTCAGAGAAACTAAAATGCACCCCTCCCCACTTTAAGACCCTCTTGGATCTGAGGCTCTTCTGAAGACCTGCAGTGCTTCAGGCCTCTTTTTAAACTTCATCTTCTGGATTCCAGATTCTAAAAATTTAAATTGTTACCGTTTTTTTAATCCCTGGAATGGAAGACATTGAGATTTTCCTTATCATAACATGAATTGTATTGTTTTAATCACTCTATACACAATTTTCTTGGGCATTTACTTTTAAATAAAATATAAAAATTTAATACAAAATGAAAATAAAAAAACAAAAGAATAGACCATTTGTATTTTCATTCATTTTTTGTATAGTGATTAAAAACAGTACAAGGCATGTTAGGGTGAGGAAAATTTCCATGTCTTCCACACTGACTGAGAGCCTCTGTTACACTGAATAATCCATGACTTTTCATGAATATGTAAGACCTATTGACACCTCTCAGGTGACCCCCCCMCACACACACACACACACCAAAACACACAGAAAGCAAACCACTACATAGATAAAATTTACAAATTTATAATTTACATAAAAGCAGACATTTCGCTTTTTATAAGTATATATTTTTCACGTCTGTGAGGCAAGTATACAAGGAGTTTCGGTTCATTTTCTGACGCGCTCAAGTTACCGCACCCTGTTTACTTTCATCATTTAAAAAATCATAAGGGTTTCAACGAAAAAGAACAAAAAATTAATTGTGGGTGCACTTAAATAAAAGTGGAGTCTTATAAGGCTTGTTCACACGCTGTCCTCTCGCGGAGATCAAAGGGAGGCATTCCCCTTTTTAAAGTCTCTGGGGCGTGTCACATCACCCCGCTCGCGTGCCACTCTCCTTAGTAAACTCCACAAACTCCCCTTTAAGTTTAGTTTCCCCCCAACAGACCCCGAGAAACAWTCCCCGCTATATTTCAAAGCGCGGAGAGAGCTCGGGATCATTAGCGCCGATAGCTCACCAGTTGTGCCTAGTTAAGCGGCCCCACTTATTCGCATACCWGCAGTGTGCAACTAGGCCGCCTACCTGGTGAGCTTCGGAGTGAGTGAGGAGCGATATTGATTTGGGCGCACGCCCATCACAGGCGCACGCCGTGACAAGTATACATGTACTTTGCTTAAATTTTATACAAATAAGAAACGGATATATGTATTACTATAATTTTAGTACTGCGATCATATCATACATTTCATTCCCATACTACCGCAAAATCACAAGCAGGGCTGAATGACAATGACATCTGCTTACACAGTAGCATGTCCTGACAATGCTTTAATTTYATAGTCATTTAGTTTAATTTATTTTGGTATTAACTACTACAAATTTAAAGAACACAACATTTAAGATGACCCAAAACCCTACACTGTAAACCCGATTAAGTTGGTAAAAACTCCAAATATTTGAGGTAATCAGTTACATATTTTTTTTAAATTAATGATAGTTCTGTTTACTTAAAAT
Source organism: Clarias batrachus (assembly GCA_003987875.1). Classification (NCBI taxonomy): domain Eukaryota; kingdom Metazoa; phylum Chordata; class Actinopteri; order Siluriformes; family Clariidae; genus Clarias; species Clarias batrachus. The sequence continues at coordinate 16,475 of QMIH01001912.1, forward strand.
TAGAAACATACATTTTTGAGTTTGTTGAAAAAATAAAAAAATATATTGCAGCCCACCCTGTGCGGGAATCAAACCGGGGGTTTTCCCCATGGAAGGCGAGACACGTAACCACTGTGCCACGAGTGCTCTATAGAGTTTACACTGGTGGAAATTTTACTTAAGTTATTGTTACTTACATACTCAGACAATTATTTAGGTAAACAGTACTCAATGTGTTTAATTACTTTGAGCATTTGGCTTTACAGTGTACACGCGTAGGTTTTCTATTTACACATGATAAAATCTAAAGGCTCACTGTGTTAACATTTACTAATAAAATGTTTTATTTTACTAATAAAATGTAATTCTACATTTGTACTGTAATTTTAGTAGTGTTATTATGAATTYGTTTAAGTACAATGTTACACTTGATTTTATCCGCTACTATGTGTAGCTCTAAAGGAGCTGCGGCTCATTAATCCTTGAGAGAATGAAATAAGGTTTGATGCGTTGGTCTATAGTTATATGGCGTCACTCAGTGGTCAAAGCCAGCAACTGCATACTGTCGCCGTGAGGTGCGGTGACAAAACTAGAAAACTGCTCTTCACATATCTGTACATGTACCTGGCTCCCCTTCCAAAGGTGGGCGGTGCTGGTAAGCGTGGCCCGCATGGAGTCTCTGGGCTTGTGGCGCACGTTGAGGATAACCGGAGCTGTTGCATCTGAGTGGTGAAGAGATGGACCCAAATGCAGGGGAGCAGAGATGATTTTGAGATGCGTGGGCTGGGTAACCTGAAGCTGCATGCCGTGAAGAGTCGAGGAATGAGAGTGAAAGTTCGAAGCTGTTTGATCTGTCCGTGAGAGCGTTGCGCCAAAACGTGAAGTGAAGTCATAGTCGAGGGACAAAAGCGAGAGTTCAAAGCCGTTAAATCTGTCAGCGAGAGCGTCGAGCCAAAACGTGAAACAGAGCCGAGGTCGAGGAGCAAAAGCAAGAGTCAATACTGTTAAATCCGTGAGCGAGGCAACTAATCCAAAACGAGAGACGAGTATCAGGAAAACGAGAAAGCAAAGCGAAGTCTGTAACGTGAAAAACATGAAACAAAATGTGAGAATATTGGAGCAAAAAACACAATAATCCGGCAGCGAGATAGCATGCTGCACTTCCTTATATCCTGGAAGAAATCAGCGCCAGATGAGAAACCGGTGTGTCGGCGAGGGGGGCGTGTAACGAGAGATGACAGCGTGGGAAAAAACATGGTCGCGTGATGAGAAGCATGACAGCGTGGGAAAGGAAATGTTGGGAGGCAGAGGCAGTCTTTGATCAGCGTGAAAGCGCTGAGAGCGTGACATTATAAATGTTAAATCTATTGGGCTTTGTGCTCAACTGCGAACACAAGCTAAAGTTTTGTGTCTCTTTGCTCCTAACTACAGGTGGGTTAATATTCTTCCAATTGAGATGTAATAACCCTTGAGTAAGACATAAGAGTGTTGAGAGTTGCAATGCTCAAATTACTGATGTATTTACAAAGCCTAGAGTCACAATTCTCCAAAGATGCTGTAATGTTGATGCTGAAGATGATGGTAAAGAACAACTAAGCTACAGTGACCAAGTTGATGGTGCAAGTACGGAGGTGAATAATGATGAGGAAGATGCAGAGCCCCCTAATATGAGAGTCTGAGGCAATGAGTACTTTGTTTGTATACATTTATTTTCATCCATCTTGTTGAGAGAAAAAGTGGTTGTGCTTTTCTTTTAGGTGTTTTTTTTTTTTGTAGTTTATCATTACATATATTTTCTTAGTTTGTAATAATTTTCATCAAGTTTGCAAATACATTTCTGGAGATATAATTGTGTTTGCTTATTATTGGCAATGATAAAAAGAGTCTAATTTAATTTACAATTTCCAAACTTGCCATTATGTACTGAACAAACATTGTGCCAACATTGGGTCACCAGAAAAAAATTACATTGGGCCAAAAACTGATTCCAACATTTGGTCCAACATATGCACCATCTTTGGCCCAATGTTGGCCCTTCACTGGGGTGATATTTGGGATGTGTCTGTTCTCCAAGCCAAACAAAATATAAAAAGACCCAGAAAGTCTGTTTTAGTAATCTATCAATATAAAATTAGACCACTCTGACCAGCACCTCTGATCTGAAGCTAATACTGTGAATATTGGATGTCACGCATCTAAAGTGCTTATTATTAATGAAAATATCACTAATCAGGAGTTTAATGTACTGTGTTTAACAGAAACTCAGTTTAATCCAAATGAGTATGTATCATTAAATGAATCTTGTCCTCCTGGGTACAGTTACATAAATTAGCCTTGTCTAAATGGTAGATAAGGAGCCGTTTCCATTATTTATATTGATTATCTAATTATCACACAAAAACAGACACAAATGTATCTCATTTGAAGATCTCTATACTACCATAAGTAGTATATTGTAGTCACAAATGTAGCAATAAATAAGTCTGGCCAGTGGATTTCCACTAATTGTTATTTACAGACCCTCAGTGCTGTACTCCKAAGTTCTTTGTAAATTTGCGTATTTCCTCTCAAACCTGGTTATTTCTCTATGCCGACAACAGCATTTATGTCCATTCTGGATTCAGTAGGGGTAAATCAGTGTGTATAACAGGACCCACTTATAAAAGTAGTCATACTATAGATTGAACACTAATTTTCAGATTCATTTCAACAGTTTGAAGGTGTCACAGATCATAAGCTWAACTCATCTAATTTTTGTCTTTATAATAATGTATATAAGGTGCCAAACTACTGCATTAAATGTAAATTCACATCAGCTGCTGCACAGAGCTCTAATGGTAATCACCCATAGTTATCAACTATGATTGTATAACCACCTTACTCCACACTGCTCAATCAGGTAACTGAATTAATTTAGCTCCAGAAAATTAATTAAAGAGAAAAACTAGCACCCTGCTTTAACGATCACACATGCACWTTAAAACAGACTGCTCAAAAACTAAAATGTAAATGGGGTCAAATAAAACTGATAGAATTTCAAACAGAAGCGTGTCCAGAGCTATAAAAAGCTCGTAGTGCTGCTAAATCAATGTATCTCAGAATTATTATAGAAAATAACAAAATAACCATWGGTTCTTATTTAAAACAGTAGCAAAATGAATTAGGAATGAGACCACTACAGAACCATGCACAGAAATCCCTTGTAGTAGTGTGGACCTCTTTTTTTTTCAATGACAAAACTTTTTTTTTTTWAATTTAAAACATCTAAATAAATMATTTAAAAAGAGGACTACAAAAACAGATAGTTTATTAAAATGTTGATGTAGGTTATAACTATATAATACCAGCACTTGGAATATGTTACTCCCTGTCAAGAGACTGAAAAATTTCACTTCAGCAAAATCATCAATTTGTTTACTAGATCTCATACCGATAACTTCATTAAAAAAGATAATACAATATTTACTTAATTATTCTCAAGATTCTACTCAATACTTAATTCTTCACTCAGCAATGGCTACATACTTAAATCCTTTAAATTAGCAGTTATTAAACTCTTGATTAAAAAAACCTGACCTTGATCMCTGTCAACTATTCAACTGCAGGCATTTATCTCCAAGATCTTAGACAATGTTGGAGCTTTGCAGTGAAGCTCATATTTATGTATATAAGAATAACATTCATGTAATGTATCAGTTAGAATATAGGCTGCAGCATCTACCCTAAATCTACCATTATTATTTAATAAAAAATAAAAAAAAAACTTTTCACATAAGATCTGTGGTGCTCCCAGAGTTTAAGATCTTACTATATACACTGCTCAAAAATATAAAGGGAACATCTCGGATTACTTTGTTGTAACCCTGTTCCCTGAAAAAGCAGGAACAAGATGCTGCGTGAAAACGCTATGGGAACATCTCTTTGTTCAACAGGTTGTGWAGCATGTGTGTATCAAACGCACCAAATTTTGGCACTTTCTGGCACCCTGGAGCCAGTGACGCCATTCCTCCAGAGCCCACTTTATGGCCAACCGCTCGCGGTCCCCTACCCCGTATCGCTGCTGAGCGGGGTCAAATTTTCTGGAGAAGAAGCTGCAGGGATGTAACTTCTGATCTGGACCTTGTTGGAAGAGAATGGCCCTGGCGCCCACATCCGAAGCATCCACCTCCACAACGAATGGTTTGCTTGCATCTGGATGGATGAGAATTGGTGCTTGGAGTATTGGTAATCTGTCCACATGCAGATAGAAGTAAGCTTTCTGATTAATTAGACAGTCTTTTCTTTCAAGGTGCACGTTACTTGCTTATGAAAACTATGGCAGGGACTAATTTCTTTTAGAAAGCCCAACTGTTATGGATTAGCCTCCCATTTAGTGTTCAGCACTCAGATACAGTCACAGTGTTTATGTGAAGACTGAGAACTTATTTATTTAGTGAAGCCATTTGTGAATATATTTCTTATGTAAAGAAGCAGATCTGAGAGATTTATGTGCATAGGGTGTTATGGTGATCTGGCATGTTTGCATGTTGAGACAGCTCAAGGCTTGCTGCTTACTTTGAGGCAGCCTTTATAAAAGTCATTACTGGTTTCCACTCTCCGCGAGACATATGCTCCTTAGTTGTATATTATTTTTTCGTGTTGATGCAAACACCAGTCAACCATAAGATTAATGCCACCTGCATAATTTACATTCTAGTATTTGCCAGATACTCTTATCCAGAGTGATTTGCATTGTTTATCTCATTACGCATATGAGCAGTTGAGGGTTAGGGTCCTCATACGAAGGCAAGTTGCCCAATAAGAACAACTTGGTTATGTTGATGTTTGAACCTGGGACTTAACAAATGAGCTACCCCTGTTCCTGTCTAATGTTGTGTAGATTCCCATTGTGTCGACAAAAAACAGCTCTGGCCCATCAAGGACTCTAGACCTGTAAAAGTGTGCTGTGATATCCTGGAAGATTCAGGAAGGCATCATAGTAACAGCACACATGGCCACTTTAGATCCAAAATTGTTCTAATCCGGATCTTAGCTTGACTTCTTTCTCCAGTTCTTATGGCACATGGAGATCAGAACAACCAGTTCATGTCTACCACTGCCAATTGTATACAGTGTTACATTGCAGAAACAAGAAAAATAACTAGTCTGCATGATGATCTGCTGGCGAACCTATACGATCTAGATTTGCTTGCAGGAACCAGTGTGTGAGAAAGTGGAAGCATGGTAAGTTGGTGAAAGTTTGTGCTAGGCTGAACATAGACCTTATCCAACATTTCTTACCCCCGCTCTCCAACATCTGCTCCCTGGTCAATAAACAGAGACAATCAACTACTGCCTTTCACCTACACAGGCTTACATCATTTTGCACAGACAGAAACGCACCTCTSTGTGGTAATGATCATAGTGGGTACATGTGCGTTTACATCAGCAAAAAAAAAAAAAAAAAGGTAAGTACTTTTAATAGGTTCTATCTGTTGATCAACACTGGGTGTTCGTGAGTGTTAGATATTTTTTTATCCATGAAACAACCACTCCTTGTTAAACATCAATTTAAGGTAGTTGACCATTTTAGGTAGTTGACCAGAATGTGCTTTACCTTCTCATTCACCACCTTTTAAAGTCATCCCTGAAGTGACCACAAGGTGGCGCAAAGGGAGATTTGGCAACAAGACTGAAATCTCCACTGCAGAGGATGCGCCTACAGTATATTCACATTTCATGCAAATTACATCAAATGTAATTACATCAAATTGTTTTCCAGTAGTTCATGTAAAAGCAGACATTTTGTGTTCTATAAGTAGATATTTTTTCACTTCTGTAAGGCACGTATACACAGAGTTTCGGTTAATTTTTTCACGTGCTCAAGTTCACAAAATAATAAAATTTCGTCATCACACATGTAATGAAGTGAGCGCGCACTACTATTCAGCGTAAACAGTTAAACATAAGCATTTTTCTAGGCTAACGTTAGAGCAAGTGGCCATGTAAAGTTGCATGTTTCAGATGATTATCCATATTTGATGTGAGTCAAGATATTATCAATTATCCCCCGGTAAACTAAGGTAAATTAAGGATGTATTGAAACATAATGCAATAATAATGATAAATTACAAACTGTAAACACAAATATATGATATGGCAGTATAGACATTGCTATTTACACATGAATGCAAAAGTCTAAAGCAAATGCAAATATTAATTTATTGTGTAAATTTAACTTCATTCAGCTGTTTAAGTTGGATGAAAAATAACGTGCCTACCAGCTCACTATTATTTTCTGTTCAAATTTAAGGGTGCACGCACGTGTGTGCAAAAAGAGAAGTACAACAAAGAATACAAAAGTATATAATAAATTAGGCTAAAACAATATTGTTTCCATTGCTAAAGCAAACATGAATTTTATTTTGTTTTACAATAGATCTTTCATGATGAATGCGTGTGTATGTGCTTTAGAATAAAAACTGCCTTTTGCAAAGTGAAAATGAATGCCATTGATTAAAACGACGATAAACATGCATACAGATCTGAGCAGATTTATCAATAAAATTGCAGAAATATGATATCTCCCAGAAATGCAACAAACAAATATATAGGCTACTYGCTGACACCATGCTCCGAGGTGAACACCCGCAGAAACAACCAGTTACTGTAATCCGTTTTCTCACCTTTCATTCACGATAGGTGTGAATTTTTCGAACCGGTTTTGTTGATGGGGGAATTGACAGAATTCCAGACCAAGAACAAGACTGTGCAGACGTCTCTGCCTAAAAATTATTTCGCCAGCAAAACATAAAATAAATAAAAATAAAAATAAATAAAAATATCGGTAGCAATTAAATCAGACCTCACAGTTGGATTTGATACTTTGAGTGTAATTCATAAATTTACTGAGTATATTCAGATTTTGTAAAATAACGAAAACTGATGTCTCTGTTTCCTTTCTAGACCTTTTGTCTGCATCACAATGAACTGAAGCTCAGCACCTTTTTCTTTCCTTGTTTTAATCTGTGATATTTACAGTAAGTGAGATATATTTCACGTAAAGGTCTAAATATTCCTTTTTATTTATTTTTGTATTATGTTAGGATCTATATTATTGCATTATGTTTCAAGACATCCTTAATTTGCCTTAGTTAAATTTACACATTTACACCTTACAGCATGGACACTGAAATAGCTAAAAACTACAGTCTAATGCCACAAAAGTAAACAAATTGTATGATCAATAAAAAATAAAAGCATTGAGATGACCATTTTGTCGTATTTTTGTGTTCATTGGATTAAACTAAAACATTAGTATTTTTATTTCTGATATATATTCTGTTGTTATATTCCTGTCACATTGCTGAGCGCACAGTTTTGACATTTTGAGGGCAGACAAAGCACTATGTGCATGCCGTGTCTCCCTGTCCTCTCAATATGTTTTCCACGCTCAACTTTGTCCAGTGTTACAAAACTGTCAATACACCCGCTACTCGGACTTCTACACACTACATCTGATTGGCACTGTTGAACGCATAATGGAAGCGTTGTAAATAAAGAAATAAAGTTTCATAAGTAAAGCGAATAAGTTGTCTAATTTGTATTTTACCCGACATATAGTAGTCTAACAATGAGCTATATGAACAAAAAAAAGATTTTTAAAACTGTTTTTTATATACTGATACTTAATTCAATAAAAAGGGAGATGCTATAGTATTTATTTATAATGAGATTATAAATGAATACAAAATGCTTCCTTTATGTAACTACCTTTAATTTATATATATAATTTAAATTTCCTATAACAATTTTTTGATTGTGTGCAGCTGCTTTGAGACAATGACCATTTTAAAAGCACTATACAAATAAAATTTAATTGAATTCCGTTATGCAGTCGATAGTGCCAGCTGATTAGGGAAGAAACAATCAGAAGTAGTGTGTGGAAGTCTGTGATTGGCTAGTTTAGTGGCAGTTTTGTAACACTGGACAAAGGTAAGCGTGTACAGACGCGAGCCGAGCGCACGGCAGAAGGATGTTGCATGCACGTGCGGAAAACATGTTGAGCACGCAGGGGACACACAAATCTAAAGTCTCACTGTGTTAACATTTACTTTCATTATATTCAATTTAAATAAGAAATGACTATATTTAATTAAAATTCTAAATTTGTACTGTAATTTTAGTACTGTGATTATGCRTTTAATTACAAATGTTTGGCTTGAATTTATGTGCTACAGTATCAAGTGCAGCTGCCGATTAATGCTTGAGAGAATGAGCTAAGACCTAAAGCCTCAGTCTATGGTTATAGACCCACTTAATGGCGTAAAGCCGTCAAACGCAAAACGCTAATGCCGCCGCAGGGTGCCGCAACGATAGAAGTGTAATTCTGGTTGAGTAGTTAGTATGTCTGTATGTGGTTGCGGGGCTTTGCCACGCCTCACTTGSTTCCCCCGTGCATATATTAGGCCGGGTTTATGGCTGTCACGTGGGGCCAAGCCGATCACACTTTTAATTACCTTTCATAAAATAATTTTACATGAGCTCTTGTTCATGTGACCAATTTTCCGTGTACATCAAACATCGAATAATCAAACATAACACACAGATATAAAACATTCTGAATATATGTTTCTAGCATTTTGCCCTACTGGCACACTTTAAAGATTGTTTACATAGTGTCTCTGTTGTATTCCTCTTTGTTCACACTGGACATCCTGTATCCTGGGGTTAATGAGACAGTCAAAGTGTGACTTGGTGGTTCTCCCCAACTCAGGGTGAAGCTGTAAAACTGTCCGCTTTGTTTGCAGGATCGCCAATTTATGCCATGGTTTTGGGTTTAGTTTGAGGCATCTGGCTTTAGTGTGGCTTCAGGCACAGCAAACTTCCTGTCCCATGCCTGGTTAAGTTTCCTACAGCTTAGTTTTACAACATCTCCTTTATGTTCACAAATGAGATAAGGTTATTGGGATGGGGCCACAATGTCTGGTAAAGAGGTTCTGGAATATGATCGATTGTTTGCTCTTTTTGGGGTCTGCTCATCCCTACACAGCTGATGGCTCATGTTCATCATATTTATCTGTATTCATCATATTTATACTTCCATGTTATAGTTATTACAGATTTCACAGTAGAAGTTTGCTGCTGTATCTTGTATGATGTATTCTGAGAGTAGCTGGCTTATGCATATCCTGCATTTTGGGTTGGTGCCATCTTTCAATATCTTGTTCCAATAATAGTTCATCTTAATATTCTGATCTTCAGTAGCAATAAAGGACCCTTCATTTTCAGATTTTAGGCCATCTGTTTGACCCATATGTCTGTGACTGACTCATTTGTGGTACTGGCTATGTAGAAGTTTCAACATTCAGTTTAGTTCTTCAGGCATAGTTGGTGGCTGACCTGAAGAATCATTTTCCAGATTTTAATTTCTGGTATGTTGAGCGTTTTTGTTTTTGTGAATTTGGCAGATTCATAATACACAGGTGATGTCTTCATGATCTGTGTGTTATCTTGTTCCCGGCTTCGTGGTGGTGTGCAGGCTGTCATTATCTCCTGGTAGGTTGAGTTTTATTAATTAGATGGTGGAATTTGTTTACTGTAACTGGCATGTTTTCATTCCAGCTGGTTTGAGTCTGTCATTTTTGAGTAAACTGAAACTGTGGAGATTTGGGCTGTGAGCAACTGTATGACTTGGGTGGCCCAGGGAGCAACATCTGAAGGACGAATCATTTCATTGGAAGTGCCTTTTATACAGAACAGAATTATTGAGTTCTGTTTATAACCTTTTCATTTTATCTTTCTTTTTTTGTGTATAGAGTGCCAATTGTTCCTTTTCAGTGACATTGAGTATTTCATATTAGTGATTTTCTTAATCAGGCTTATTGTAATTTTGTTTAGTGGATTTAGTTTGTGTATTTGTGATTGTTTTAGGCCCCTGAGCTGGGAGGCTAGCTGTTCTAATACCATGGTGATGATGTCAGGAGCACGGAGTGTGAATTATTTGTGATCACGCAGCTCACTGCGTGTATGTGTGTGTGGTGTAGGAATAACACTTCACAGCTAGCCTACCATGCTACGGGTAAGCCTTGGTGTCCTAGTGATTACAGGGGTATCAAGCTGTTTCAAGATCGGGTATCAAGCCCATCCAAGTTATATTTTATTTCATCATTGTAACGCCAATAAACATTTTTTTAATACTGATTTTACACTGAACTTGTGTGCCTGAGTTTGATTTAGTATGTAGTTCCCCTTACTGTAACAGGGTGGAATCAGCATTAACACATTTTTCTTAATGAATTGGCTATTCATAGTAAAATTTAATCCACAGCCTGTTTGCGTCCACGGCGCTTTGCCACAATCTGGCATTATTGGAAGGATTCTGTGTTCTGCACATGGTTAGGATTCCGTGTTCTGTACGAGACGTAATTATTAGTGGCTGTTTGTTTGTTTCTCTATTTTTTTTGTTGTAGTGAGGTTGGTAAGAGGAGTAGTAAGTTTTATAGTGGTTTCAAATTATGGAGGAAGAGTTGCAGGAATTGAAGGAAGTGGTAGCTCAGTTGCGGGCAAAGAAGGAGGGGTTGAAATGGCAGGGTATCTTGGGGAGTATGAGGGACCAAAGTAATCTGGTCCCATCTGACTATGGGGTGCAGTATGTCATGCAGGGGGGAGTTAGGTGTTGATGGATCCCCTTTTCAATCTGAATTGGGCAAGTTGAGAGAAATGCTAAGATCACAGCAAGAGCAATTAAATAAGTTGACTGTAGTTAATGTAGGAGGTGCCAACAACCTGTCCATTTTGCTAGAGAGTGTGAGGGGTTGCATGTTCCTCCTCACCCTCAACGCCCTTTCTCCATTCCCTAATCACTGGGGGATAGACAACCTGGCCCATCTGCATTGTCGGCTGAGCCAAGGCACAGTTGGGGAACTGGCTGGGTCAAGCCTAAGCATGTCTCATTTTATGTCCTCACCATGTACGCACACCTTGTTGTTCAATTATGTTTGATTTCTGTGTGGTGTCTACTATACATAGAGTAGTTTTTGAACCATGGAAAGACTTGCAGCCTCCACCTGCTAAGGTGGAATTGGATGTCGAGTTGTGTGGGCAGGTTATCTCCCAATGTGGAGTGCTTGTCGTCCGGGAACCTCCTGGTGGCATCTGTACCCATGTTCCAGTGGGGCTTGGGATGAATGTCCTGAGTCACTGAGTCCAGAAGCTATTTGGACAATATGGTCCTGCTGTTTTTGATTGAGCAGCAACCATTGAGTCCCCTATGTTTTGTTATACAGGCGTTTCACTATTGTCATTTATTGGAAGAGTAATATGAGCAATATATGGAGGGGGTGGTACTGTTTGAACCCACAGAGTCAGGATTACCCGCTGGCTTGTTGTCTTCTCCAGCACTGGTGCAGGTTATAAGAGGTATTGCTTATATACCTGTGGTAAATGTGGGAATTGCTGATGTTATGTTGCATTCTACCACTGTTTTGCGCATTGTAAATAGCTTTTGTGTGGTGAGCCTGTTTGCTTGGGTAACATCACAGGTTACTTTGCTGTAACCCTGTTCTCTGAAAAAGCGGGAACGAGAGGGATGCGCTATGGGAACATCTCTTTGTTCAGCCGGTTGTGAAGCATGTGTGTATCAAACATGCCAAATTTTGACTTATATAACCTCGATCAGGTGACGTCATCTGATGAGGTGCACCTGCAGGTTATAAATAGGAGTGAACCGGAAACATCCTCAGGTCAATTTTTGTCTGAAAGGACGCCCAGCCATACCAGCAGTGCAGCATTGGAGCGCAGCATCTCGTTCCCGCTTTTTCAGGGAACAGGGTTACAGCAAAGTAACCCGAGACGTTCCCTTTCAAAAGCTACACTTGATGCTGCGTGAAAATGCTATGGGAACGAGAATGCCGCCGAACTGCAAGTGTCTGGACCCCCAGGTTGTGTAGGGTGTGCGCACAATAGCGAAAGAGGTCACAGAYATAACTTTGGAATACAGACTCGAGGACCCGCAAGCCCGGAGTAGAATGGACATCCAAACTATAAATTCTGACAAATGTGTGCAGGGAGGATCAACCTGACGCATCACACACTTTCTGCAAGGGGACACCTCTTGCCAGAGCAATTGTTGAGGCAATCCCCCTGGTTGAATGAGCCCTGATTACTATACGCGAAGTGTGACCATGCACCTCGTAGGCCAGGGCAATAGCATTTCTCACCAAATGTGGCAGCGTTTATCTAGTGGCGGCCGCCCCCCGGTTGCAGCCCCCATGGCAAATGAAAAGCTGGTCTGACTTACATCACTGGCTAGTCCGGTGGACGTAAATCTGAAGAGCACAAACTGGACACAGTAAGTGAAGTCTTTCCTGCTCTGAAGCTGTAAAAGGCAGAGGTCAGAAGGCCCTTGAGAACAACTGGGTGCATGGTCGAGAATGGAACTTTCGGAAGATAGTTCAGGTGAGGATGCAGAATAGCTTTGACTAGCCCAGGGGCAAAGTCTAGGCAGGATGGGGAGACTGACAAAGCCTTCAGATCTCCAATTCTCTTCAAAGAAGTAATTGCCATAAGAAAAACCATCTTAATAGGCAAAAGCCTGTCAGGCGCTGACTCTAGTGGTTCAAATAGGGTGTTAATCAAACCTTCACACACAATAGCTAAGTCCCACGAAGGGACTGTCACTCTAGTGGGCGGCATCAACCGTTTAGCTCCATTAATAAAATGGGAAACTAAAGGGTGGTTTCCCACAGAAACCCAAATGGTCAGAACATGACAAGCCGAAATAGCGGCTACGTACATTCTGAGAGTACTAGGGCATAAGCCCAAGAACAACTTTTGTTGCAGAAACTCCAGCACTGAAACAATTTGGCAGTGGCAATGTGGCAATGTTTAGCTATGCACCAATTTTCAAATACACTCCATTTGAGGGCATAAGTTCTTCTAGTGAAGGGAGCCCTAGCCTTTAAAAAGTTTCAATTATGCTGGCTGGAAGACCAGCATCTCTTAGTTGGTCCCCTTCAGGGGCCAGATGTGAAGGTTCCAGAAGGTTCCAGGCGCATGGCTCCTAAGGTTCCAGGCTGGGGATGCGCCTAAGACTGAAGATCCCTCCTCACTGGAATCACACACGGTGAGCCGTCAAGGAGAGATATTAGATCCGAGAACCACACTTTGGCCGGCCAATGGGGCGCTATCAATAAGAGGCATAAACGCTGTTGACGGCCCCTCGCCAGGACTCCTGGGAGCAGAGCTATTGGAGGAAATGCATAAAGGTGTAATCTGGGCCACCGCTTCCAAACCCAGGGGAGCTGGAGGAGTCAGAGAGTAGTAAAGGGGACATGCTGTTTCTTGCGAGGCAAAGAGGTCGACCTCTGCTACATAAAATCTTTCCCAGATTTGACTGACTACTTCGGGGTGGAGTTTCCATTCCCCATGTGTCACAGCTTGTCTGGACAGCAAGTCTGTTCCCACGTTCATATGCACCAGAATGTAAATCGCCCTGAAGGACAGGAACTTCTGTGCCCAAAGTAGAACCTGGTGCGATAGCTTGTTCAAGCGCCGCAAACACACTCTGCCCTGGCGATTTATGTATGAGACTACCGATGTGTTGTCCACCTGCACTAGGACATTGTAGCCTCTTGAGGGAGTGTTTCAGGGCCAGAAACAGAGCCATCATCCTGAGGCAATTGATGTGCCATGCGAGAAGATGACCTCTCCAGCTTCCTTGGGCTGAACGGCCATCTGGACAGCATCTTGCGATGACAACACTTGGCCCTTAGATAAAATCCCCTGGCACTTAGCCACAACTGAAAAAAATCTCATACATAGAAGGCCCAAATGTATCACCATGGACGCAGCTGCCATGAGAGCTAAAACACTCTGAAAGTAATGAACAATCACTTTCCGCCCTAGCCTGATTTCYTTTACGGTATTGAGAATGGATTCGACACACGCAGGAGACAGCTGTGYCTGCATTGYGATCAAATTCCATATGACACCCAAATACGAGTAGGAAAGAGAACGCCTCTCCTGGCATTGAGTCTCAATACTAAAGAATAGAGGTGAACTAGGATGACATCTCGATGTCAAAGCGCTAGCTGCTAAGACTGAGCCAGGATCATCCAGTCGTCTACATAATCCAGAATACGAATGCCCTGGAATCTTAGAGCCAGAGCTGCATCCATGTATTTTATATATGTGCGGTGTGACAGGACTAGGCCAATTGTAAGGACCTGATACTGGTAAGCTTCACCCCCGAAAGCGAACCTCCCCCGAAAGCGAACCTCAGGAACTGAGTGCACTATGGCTGTGTTGTGGCAATATTTCTCTATGAAAATGTGTCCTTCAGGTTGATTGTCACAAACCAACCTCCTGGTTGGATTTGAGAAACAATCATTTTGGCTGTCAACATTTTGATGTTCAGCCCACGAASATGTAAAATTGGACGCAACCCCGCATCTCTCCTGGAAACCAGGAAATACTGACTTTGATAGCCTGGCAGGGGAAAATGTTTTATGGCCCCTTTTTCCAGCAAAGTCTGTAATTGCCTAGTCAGCAGATTCACTCTTTCCCGTCTCATGGAAGTGGAGACCACGCCATTAAAACGCAGAGGACAATGTGCAAAATGAAACCTGTATCCTCTCTCTAAGTGCTTTGTACCTACGGAGACATACCTGGCAGTAGGTTCCCCGACAATGGAGTGATGTATTTGGGATATGTAATCTCTGCGCAAAAAGTTTCTATTGATCCTCAGAAGGTTGAGGTGGGAGCTCAATAGCTATGCCCCACTGGTATGTCAGAATTGTGCTCTTTCTTAGGTTTTCCCAGCTACTATTGCTGCTTTGTGGMGGGAATTGCAAAGTTGGTGGCCCCTTTGTGCAAGTTGGTGGCAGAATGGGCAGCTGTCAAGCTCAGGGTCTCAAGCAAGTTGGGGTTTCTCTAATGCCTGGACTGAACAGTGCCAGCAGAGTTTTGTTGCATTGAAGAATAGGCTTACTACTGCTACAGTGCTTGGTCATGCTGTTTTTTTCCCGGCCCTTTATCTTGGAGGTGGATGCTAGCTCCTGTGGTTTTGGGGCGGTCTTGTCCCAGGAGCAAGGAGGTAAAGTATGACCCATTGGCTAGCCGCAGTCTATGGCCCACTACAGCTCCATGAAGTAGGAGAAATTTAGAGAATATTTGTTAGGGCACAAGTGTATTGTTTTTAAACAATAACTCTCTCAGCCATTTGACAACCTTGGAGCTACAGGGCAACGTTGGGCTGCCAAACTTTCAGTTTTTGATTTTGATCTCCAATATTGGTCAGGTAAGAGTAACAAACATTCTGATGCATTATCGAGACAGAATCCTTCTGCTCCTAGGTAAAGGTATCCCCCTATTCTCTAGGTAAAAGAAATGTTGCCTGGGACTGAGGTCCCCGCAGCAGTAAAGCAAGCACTGGGGATAGATAAATTTGTACTGGTGAGCCAACCTGTGTTTTCAGCTTTGCCTTGTTTGGCAAGTGATAGGAGGGATTTGCAGGAGGCAAATCCAGTAACTGGGGAGATTTTTTGGAAGCAGGGAGTGTGCCCCACGTTTGAGAAGCATAGAAAATTCTGTCACAACTCGTCAAACCATGTCTACACCATAGACGAGCCTGGCTGTGAASGGGAAAGTTCATACTACAGTCCGCGTCTTGCCTTTCGCCGCCTCAGTCACCGYGCTGAGCACACCTGCTGCCTGTCTGCTCTCATCATTTCTGATTATTATTATTTCAGATTATTGTGCCATCCATGCTAATATTCCCGTGTTTTGTTTTGCCATTTGCTTACTGTGCTATAGACCCTGTTTTGTTATCGACCTTGTCTTGCCTAGCGTTTTTGGATTTACTGCATGTGTGGATTACCGGCTTTGACTTCCGTGTTGTATTCCRACCACGAGATTGCCCAGCGTTTGGATTTATTGCATGTTTGTATTTGATTATCGCGTGCACATTGACCACGAGTCTGACGAGCGTTTTTGGAGTTACTGCATGTGTGGATTACCGGCTTTTGACTTCTGCATTGCACACTGACTACAAGACTGTCTAGTGTTTTTGGAATAGCAATATGTTTGGATCTATTGCACGTCTGGGCTACAGGATTTCACCTTCTAAGTYGCCTGAAGCTTCTCTGCTTCCTCACTGTAAGTGCAAATTATTCTTTGTCTCTGCTCTTGGATCCTCCTCTTTCCCTGCCATTATAACCCGGCGCATGACAAATTCTCTAAATCAACTTTGGTCCTACTGTGTCAGTGGGATTGGTTGTTGGAAATGGAAGGAATTTTGTATTGTCAGATTTCCTGTCCAGAAGGTCTTGCAGCTGGTTCTTCCATTTACAGTGCGTAGAGAGATTCTGACACAAAGGCATCAAGGTGTTGATCATCCCATGGAGTTGGTGCAGCAATGTTGTTATTGGCTGGGCCTGACAGCAGATGTAGTTCAGTGCTGTCGAGACTGAGAGAGATGTCAGGCTGCTAAAGACAGCCAGTTGTCCAGAGCTTTATGGGCCATTTGCTAGGGTCCAGGCCAAATGAAATACAGGCCATTGATTTTCATTCTGCAGGGGCCTTCCTGTGTGGGGCTGGAGATCACTCTGGTGATGACTAATGTCTTCAAGTATACGTTGGCAGTGCCCACTCGAGATCACCGGACTAAGACTGTGGCGCAGGTATTAGTGATCAAGTAGTTCTATAAGTTTGATGTGTCTGCTCGTATTCATTGAGATCAGGGCCACAATTTTGCAACTTTGCAACATCCAAAATTTTGCAGTCTTTATTATATTGAGAAGTACCACACTACCCCTTATCATCCGGTTGATAATGGACAATGTTACCATTTTAACAGTACTCTGCATAATCTTTTGTGTACTCTACCAAATTCCTAAAAGATAGAATTGCTTTCTGCACTTCCTCAACTGCTCTTTTGCTACAACACTACCGCTTATTGACCCACTGGTAAGTCTCCTTATTTTCTAATGTTTGTCCAATAGCCTCGGCTCCCTGTTTATTTATTTTTTGTAAGGTAGGGGGCAAGGAAAGGTGTCCAGTTTTATAAATGAGTGGGTTTTGGAGMATCAAACAAGGTTGAGGGTGGCTTTTGATGGGGCCCAAGAACACCTGAGGGCAGCTGCAAGTCGTTGTAAAGAGAAGCATGACTCGCATGTTCAGGATGCACCACTGGGAGAGGGCCAGCTAGTTTATCTCTGAAATTATGGCGTGAGTGGTCGTGTGCACACACACACGCACACACTCTGTTAAGTGCAATGTTAAGTGTTATTCCAAACCGCAGGGAGTAAAACTGCTCAGTTCAAATGGAATTGTAACGGTGTAGAGAACAACAGGTCCTCACTTCACCGGAAAAGAGACTGAAACATTTCCCATCAGACATCTAGTCTTGCAATATTGCAGATCAAACATAATACACCTGTCCATAGATAAAATAGGAATATTTAAGCATATACACAAAATATATTTCACTTAAATATTACAGATTAAAACAAGGAAAGAAGACGTACTGAGCTTCAGTTCATTGCGATGTGGACAAAAGGTCTAGGAAGGTTTCGTTATTTTACAAAATCTGAATGTATTCAGTAAATTCATGAATTACACTCAAAGTATAAAATCAAACTATGAAGTCTGATTTAATTGGTGCCATTAAACATTTTATTTCAATTCATTTCATGTTTTGCTTAAGAAATACATTTTAGACAGAGTTCTAGATCATCTTGTTAATTTGTTTAAAACCTCTCAATTATGCCAGCCAAATCCGCCATCAGTGAAAACAATTTGATAACTTCACACCTATTATGAATGAAAGGTGAGAAAAGGGATTACAGTAACTGGGAGTTTTGCAGGTGATCACCTCGGAGCATGCTGTTGCGTTGTATTCAGTGTGTAGAATATATATTTGTTTTTTGCATATTTGAGGGAGTATGTGTGTAGTAGCACTTCAACAATCAGGTAGTAAATGAAAACAGACTTTAAAAAAAGATTTTTATTTTTCTTGTTGATTCAGCTTGAGAAACACTCACATGAAAGGTACACGTTTCAARTCCGACTAACAATGTTTCCATATTAATGTTTGTTTCTTTGTCTTACCTGTACCTCTGGTTAAAACCCTGGAGCTCGCACATGGTCCTTCAAGCTGAATAGTACTTCAATGAAGATGGAACCCGATACTGCCATCCCAACAGACCCTGCGGTCTGACCCCGTTCCAAAACAGAGAGACATCTTCAATCCTGCCTTTAAGATTATGAAGTCCAACTCCTGTCGCAACTGCATTCAGCCTCATCTATCGCTGATGCCTCGCACACTACATCCAAATCTCGCCATAGTGCATCAGGTAGATCTCCAAGGCATGCACTCTCTGACTTCCAAGCAGCAATGTTGGAGGAGAGATCGAAAGCACTGGAGTTGGATGAGCTGCAACATCATCTGGCCGATGAGGAATGACAGAGACTTGATGATCAGCTCTTAGAGCCAGAGAATCTCTGACTAGAAGAATTGAGACACGCCGTCATCTCCAGAGGGCACAAAATGAGTTAGAGATCGGAAAACTTAAAACCTCCCTACTTAAACATAATACCCATGATGTGAATCAGCATGGACTGCAGTCTAGTACTAACAGTACTCCTCCTGCTGTACTACCTGATATAAGCGTACCTCATGAGCGAGTAGTTACAGGAGATTTCTTTGTATCATCTGACAATGAAATACAGGCTCAATCCACACCTCATACCACCTTGTCTTGTTCACGGGCTACAGCTTTGGCCCRTCGAACACCACAGGCAGTGCTGACCACAAGAGCTGAATATCCCTCAAGAGCATAAGACTTTTCTATCGAGGAATATCTTTCCAAAGTAGTAACCTGGTCATCTACTCCTCTAGCCCCCGCTCCATCTATAGTGGAGTCTAGAGCAGCTGACAATGTTCCCTMACCCATATTCTCAATAACAGGTTCAGTGCAGCCAACTCTTCCTGCTAACAATCTTAGTGGCTTCAGTTGATCCCGCGCCAAATAGATTATTCAATCCTAATTCTCATATGGCATTACCTCAACCCATTCCACCTCCAATCCCGCCAACCTGGACTAGAGATGTTAGCTGCTTCTGCCTATGGTGTCCTAAAACCGGCCATTCCAATCTTTGAAACTGGACGTGAAAGCAATTTCACCCTGCTCAAAATGGCACTCGACAATCTGATGAATAATCAGCAGCATCTAAGTTAACAGTACAAGTACCAAGTTCTCCTAGGACACCTAAAACTTCCCAGTGCTCTACAGTTTCCAAAGGCATACATGACCGATCCTTGGCCATAATTGCAAGCTCTGCAAGATATCAATCAATCAATCAATCAACATTTATTTCTATAGCACTTTACAGCAACCTAAGTTGTACCAAAGTGCTTCACAGTTCTAAAAATGGCAATACAATGGCATTAAAAATAGAAATAAAAATACAAACAGAATAAAATATAGTTATAAATAAATAAATGAAAAATTAAATAATAGTCATAGCCATAAAAATAATAATAATAAAAATAAAAAGATAAAATTATAAAAATATTACATAAAACTATAACATATTAAAAGCTATTCTAAACAAGTGAGTCTTCAGTTTTGCCTTAAACAGAGGGAGGTCCATAATGCTGCGTAACTTGGGTGGAATGGCGTTCCAGAGTTTAGGACCAGCCACTGAGGAAGAGCGATCACCCAATTGTTTGGATCTTGATCGAGGGACCACTAACAGGTTTTGGTTAGCAGAACACAAGACTCTACTTTGTTGATAAAAATTTACTGTCTCACATAGGTAGGAAGGTGCCAGACCATTAATCTCATTAAAAATAAACACCAAAAGTTTAAACTGAATCCGTAACTGTACCGGAAGCCAGTGGAGAGAATACAGGATTGGTATGATATGATCATATTTATGATTACTGGTCAGCATACGAGCTGCAGCATTCTGTACAAGTTGCAGACGAAGTTTGATGTCATGCAGACAACTGTGGATCGATTTTAGTGCATCAGATGAACTCGGCACAACTGGCAGATAGATTTGTAAATCATCTGCATACAGATGAAAAGACACATTGTGTTTTGAAATAATCGACCCTAATGGCAGCATATACAAGGAAAATAAAACAGGGCCCAAAATGGAACCCTGCGGAACACCAGAGGTCAAAGGGGCCGAGGAGGAAGAGAGATCACCAATCATGACATTTGTTAAATATGACCTAAACCATTGTAGTACGGGACCTTGAAGGCCAACTTCTTGTGCCAGAYGTGTCAGGAGAATCGAGTGGTCAACATTATCAAAAGCGGCAGTGAGGTCCAACATCACAGGCAGCACAGGTTTTTTGGAGTCAAGAGACAGGAGGATATCATTCTGTACCTTCATAAGAGCAGATTCAATACTGTGGTGTGTTCTAAAGCCAGATTGAAATTTCTCTAGAACATGATTCTCTTCTAAAAAAGACTGTAACTGGATAGAGACAACTTTTTCTAAAACCTTAGATAAAAAGGATAAATGAGACACTGGTCTAAAATTAGACAATACTGCAGGATCAAGATTGGATTTCTTGAGAAGGGGCCTGACCACAGCGTGCTTGAAGACATCTGGGACAAACCCTGAGCTAAGGCAATTGTTAATAAAAGAGAGGAGACATGGACCCACTGTGTTAAAAACCTGCTTCAACACCCTAGATGGAATAATGTCCAGAGGACAGTTACAGTAGTTGGGGATAACTGCTGGACCACTTTAGATAGAAAAGATAGAGACACTGGCATAAACTTGTTAAACACAGATGAGGGCGTAGAAGAAGAAGAACACACATCAAGACCATTAGAAGTAGTGTGAATATTCTGCCTAACAGAGGCTTATCAACAAAATGATTAAGAAATTCATCACAAAATGACCTTGATACAGGTTTTGGAACATTGCACAATGGATTTGTAACTGACTGAATTGTATTGAATAACACCCTAGGACGATAAAAGCTGGTAGAAATTACATTTGACAGGTAAGATAAATATGGGCAGCCACGCCAATTAGTACATTGTGAGTTAAGCGCCATCATCAATGCTCCAGCTGTTAAGTTTGGGGATGCTGAAGCCGTTGATAGCTTTTCCTTATCCATTCATTTATTAGGTGTAATGCTTAGGACTTTAGAAGGACTGAATGGCTTCGAATTCAGATGTGGATCTTATGTTGATCGCCTTCTGGTCACAGAGCAAATAAATACATGGATAACAGTTGGAAAGCGTTGCTGGAAATGTGGAAGGACTCATGCTGTCAATAGCTTGCACTCCCAAGTGTGGATGCAAGACATGTAAAGAGTTGCACCTGACCATTCTTCATGAAACGGCTCTACAATCTCAAAGGAGTGTTCTAATGGTGAATGTTCCCACAGCCAATATATATTTCGACCGTCCAAACCGATCTTCCAAAGTGATGCTTAAGGTACTTAAGGTTTTACTGCACAACAACGCTAAAGTCATGGAAACATATGCAGTACTGGATGATGGCTCTGAGCATACTATCATACTACCTTCAGCTGTGGAACAATTAAACCTCACCACCGATTCTGAAATGATCACTCTACGTACAGTTCATTAAGATGTAATCGAGCTGAATGGAGCTTCTGTTTCCAACTCGTACGTTCCAGATAAACAATGCCTTCACATCAGAGAACCTCAAACATTCTGAACACTCCTATGTAATCGCTACTCTCCAACGAAAATATGCCCATCTTCGCTCCTTACCCTTGCCACAGATTATGCGAGCGCAACCTCTGTTACTAATTGGGTCTGACATGCCTCACCTGCTTGTGCCAGTCGAATCAGTATGTATTGAACCTCCTAATGCCCCCATAGCAGTACACACTAGACTGGGTTGGACCCTTCAAGGTCCTGTTGGATACAGCCAAGCTGCTCCCTATGATCAGCAATGTCTGCAGATTTCTACAGATGCTCAGAATGCAGAACTACTCAAGAATGTGGAGCGCCTTTGGCAGACTGATACCCCACATTAATGAAACAACAGCTGCATGATCTTGACAGGACTAGCATGCTCTAACACTACTTCAGACATGCACTACTAGGGTAGAGGTGGATGGTGTTCTACGATATGTTACCCCTTTACTTAGACAGCCAAATGTTGTAACCCTTAAAGCCCCAAAAAGAAGCAGTGCTGGCAAGCCTTCGAAGCACTGAGCGAAGACTTGCTAAAGACCCAAAACTCTCTGAAGCATACTGCACTGAGATGAAAAAAGGGTATGTTTCACACAGCACACAGCCTATGACAGTAGCAAATCTAATTCCTTCCTGGTAGAATCAGTTGATCAATCATTCTATTCAACTGAGAGAGCAAGAGCTCTTGTAGATGGCCTGCGACAGTTGCTGCTTTGAACAGCAACTCTGGTTTGAACTCTGGGCCAGCAACAGGCCATGTAAGGGTATTTCATAAATTTTACAATTTACCCACATGTATATACATAAGAATGCATTAAAATTTTACAGGAAAACATTTTTTTCTTTCCAGTTACAACAGCATCAACACATTTTCCATTTTTAACTTTAAACAAACCTTAAAAACTACATCCAAAACTTATATATATAAAAAAAATTAAATTCACCACAGCCACCCTATGGACAAATAGAAGTGTGCATTTAGGTAAATAAAATGTAAACAGAATGATGGACAATAAACGTACCTGTAGAAGACAATTAAACACATATATATTGTCTTCTCACTGCACTGCACATCTGACCCCTATACATACAAAAATAACTCTTTTTACTGAGAAAATAGGAGTTACAAATACAAAATGGCGACTTGCCAACATGCATTTAGCATGTATGCTAAACTCCACAAAACTGCCACAAACTTAATTTAGCAATAAAACCCAAACAAAAATACTATAATAATGTAATATAGTTTCCATGAAATGACAAACATTTGCATTACAACAAGAGAAACTTAACTATTCTCAGGAGCAACTCTCTGTACAACTTACCCTCATCAATACACAGCAGCATTGTGAGGGGGTGGGTGGGGGGAGGGGGGAAGGCAAACTATGGAAACACAGGAGGTACAAAAAGGGGCGATGTGCAGGTCTATAATTGCCATAGAAAATGAATAAGAATGACTGCAAAATGTGTTCTCAAAATAATAAAATTCACAAATATTAAATAAAATCTTTAAATAAATAAAAATCACAATACAATATGAAAATATTATAATTTTGACAAAGTGCAATTCTAACTGTTACACAGGAATAATCCAAATAAACCCTTCAGCTGGAACCACTTCTCTTGCCTTCAGTTTCTCTAATCAGAAACTCCCAGCACCATTTCCATTAGTACTCTACACAAACCCTTCTGAGCTTCTGAGCTGCCCAGAAGCTCGCACACCACTATTATTTTCTGTACAAATTTAAAGATGCCCGCGCGTGTGCAAGAAGATGAAGTACAACAAAGAATACAAAAGTGTATAGTTATTAATAAAATTAGCCTAAAACAATATTGTTTCCTATGCTGGAGCAAACATGATTTTGTTTTAGTCTACTTGCTGAATACAACACAGTGCGTTCCGAGGTGAAAACCTGCAGACCCCTAGTTACTGTAATCCCTCTTCTCACCTTTCATTCATGATAGTTATCAAAAAAAGTTATCAAACTGGTTTCACTGATGGGGGAATTGGCWGAATTGAGAGGTTCAAAACTAATTAGCAGACGTCTCTGCCTAAAATGTATTTCGTCAGCAAAACATAAACATGAATAGAAACATAAAAATGAATAGAAAAAAAATGTTTAACCAATTAAATCAAACTTCATAGTTGGATTTGATGCTTTGAGTGTAATTCATAAATTTACTGAAAATATTCAGATTTTGTAAAATAACGAAAACTGTTTCCTTCCTATATCTTTTGTCCGCATCACAATGAACTGAAGCTTAGCACGTCTTCTTTCCTTGTTTTAATCTGTAATATTTAAGTGAAATATATGTTGCGTATATGCTTACAGATTGTTTTTTATTTATGGACAGGTGTATTATGTTTGATCTGCATTATTGAAGATGCGATGGCTTTCTTGGGGAGTATGTCTGCATTTTTATTGATAAATCACCCACGTTTATCAGCCTTTTAATAAAAACGCTGTCTTTTGTAAAGTGAAAGTACGAGCCGCAGGTTTCTGCACGGTGAAGAATGTGATTGCGAAGAATTCACAATCACATTCCAGCTATTACTTCCAGCCATGGTCAAATAATGGATGAAATAATTATTAACAGCAAAAAAGCATGACGATTATTATTATAAAAAGTCTGAAGCACTTATTGTGCACTTCGTGTGCATATAAGAATATTTATTTAAAAATGAAGATTTTATTTTGTTCACTCATGCCTTCTGATGGTGCTCAATGTAGACACATTTTTACGTTTTAACGAACATATGTTGGCATACACACACCTAATCTCTCTGTGCAGAAACACAGATATATGGTCTTGAAAGTCTTGGGCAGTGGAGGACTGGAGCACCATGAAACATTCATTGAAATGCAATTCTTATGCACACAAAAATATACTACACAGCAAAAACATATTATATTATGACTTTAATAAATCGGCTCACATCGGAAAGCGCTATCGTGCTGGAAAAGCCAGTGTTTATCTAGCGATTAGTCTATATATTTGTGTTTGTTGCATTTCTGAGAGAGTATGTCTGCATTTATTAAATAAATTGCACGTTTATCAGCCTTTTGATCAAAACTCTGCCATTTTAAAGTTTAAGTACCAGCCGCGGGTTTATTTCGGTCATAAATTCACAAGTCCAGCTATTATTTCCAGCCATGGTCAAATAATGGATTAAATAATTTTTTATTGTAAATTTTTTTATAAAACTTTTTATTGTGAATTTTAAAGCACGCTTTAGGGCATTTCATTTCATCATTATGAACATAATATGAATCGCATATACACACATTAATCATGAAAGATCTATTGTAAAACTAAATAAAATTAATGTTTGCTTCAGCATTGGAAACAATATTGTTTTAGGCTAACGAATTATACACAATTCTTTGTTGTACTTGATTCAGTGAAGCGCAACACATTTCAAGGGATTTCGAGGCATGGTGTGTGAAGAATTGTGCGATTTCGCGGGGAAAAGCACACATTCTTAATGTTCAGATCTGTGAGCTCAGAGCGACTGGGGATTGTCTGGAGTTCCAATCTCCGAAGATCTTGTGTTTTGAAACCAGCAAAAATTGCAAGATAAATTCAAGATAAATTATAATACGCCTGTCCATAAATAAAAATTAATAACTTCAATTCATTGTGATGCAGACAAAAGGTCTAAGGTGGAAACGGAGACATTTCTTTTTTCAGTTTTTTGCACTAAGTTTAATCATGTAGCACTTTTAGTATTCATAGCAAAAGCAACTGTGTGATTAAAGTACCCGAAATAACCCAGAATTTTGACCGAGCATGAACAACCCAACAATGTTGTAGGACTTTAGCTCTGGTTCAGAGGTGAATCGAATCTTTACGGATTCGGGTCAATTTTATTAAAACTGAATTAAAATTTATAGCGTACACTTTATCAACTACCCAACCAGCGTTTAGTATGATTTAGTGTAACTTTACCAGTTCTGCTTATCACGTGGCCCCCGATGATAACAAAATCTAGTATTTGACAATTATGAGCAAGGTAACTTAGGATCTGGGCAAATGTTTAAACTTAAAATTACTGGACCAGGACAACAGATATTTATCAAGAAACAAGAATTTATTTGACTATACTACGATACATGAAACTAAGCTATTAAATACACACACGCACACATACACACACACACAATGCAGTTCAAAGGATGAGATTGATGTAATTTTCTAGTAATGTTCACTAGACCTGAAAGTCACAAGAGCAGAGCCTTGGGTTTAATCTTACGGTTTGTTATGACGTGAGCACCAATTTCAGCAAGGTATGAAGCTTTTGTTTGTTTACTTGCGTTGCGCTGCGGTCTTCCTCGGTGATTCGTGAATCACGGCGTTGCTGATTGGCGCTCTGGTGCTGTGATGACATCACTCTGGGAAGCATTTCGCTGATGCGCTGGTTGCTCGGTTACTGACGGCGGAGCTCTGACGCTTCTTCTAGTGGAGCCTTTGTGGCGCATTTGAAGTTCTGGCGCGAAGTTTCGTGACGCCGTGGAGAGCAGATGAGCTGTTAGCTTGCCGGTCAGACGCAGGGCGAGAGTCGACGGTGGAAGAGCGACGAGAGAGAGAGAGCTGGCTTCAGATGTGCGGATGGTCAGGCTTGGATGACGTAAAGTTGAAGCCGTGACGTTGAAGACGTCGTAGCGCTCACAAGGGCCGAAGCCCGAGTGGCGCTTGCTTCCTTCAGATGGTCAGTCGTTGGACGATGTTGGAAGACCCGGAAGAAGGGAGGGAACCGGAAGAACTGGAAGAAGAGAGAAGCGATGTGCTCGGACCGTGACGTTTTAACCCTTTGTTATCGGTCCATCCCACGAGTGATTGCTCCAATCAGAGGGAGTTGCGGGATCATCCCCGCCTCACGTGCTTCCTCCCCTTGTGCATACATTAGGCCAGGTTTTATGGCCATCACGTGGTACTTATCCAGTTGGAAAGTTTTAATACCTTTATGAATTAACTTTACACATGCTCTGTTCATGTTACTAGTAATTCATGTAGATAAACATTCCTTAAATAGAATAAGCTTTCTGTAGATACCACACATCGCATRTCTCACACATTCATTCATGCCTTCATCTAGTTAAAAAGACTTTATAACTGCTGGTTACATGTTCTATGACAGATGGAGTAAACAGAGATACATATAGATATTAACATGATAATACGGGTGATATGATATAATATGATACATATATATAGGTTGTCCCATTGGTACTTTTAGATTTGATCGGCAGCAGTGTCTCTGCCACATGGTCCCTTTGTTCACGGAAAAGCCTTTCTGGAGGTCAAAAAGGGCGCATCAGTGAACTTAGGTTAGGGAGCGTGTTTCCCCCACTCAAAGGTGTAAAGATGTCTCCCTTGTTTAACAGATGGCCAATTTTCATGGTTGGAGGTCGAGGTCTTTGGGCTTTTTACAGCTTCCAGGTGTGGAAGGCCCTCTTCTCCAARCCTGTWCCGAGTCCTGCTTCCAGATAAGAGAGGGACTTTATTGTTGAAGAAGACAGATAAAAGGAGGAGCTGGAGTCATTTAGTTTACTAAAAGGGGACCCCTGGGGTGCAATAGAGTGATAGCCCACTCTGCGTCCTGTTCATTCCTACAATGTGTTTACAGAAACCCAGCATTTTTTAGAGTGTACTACTACTACTATTACTACTAATAATAATAATGAATCAGCGAGTAGCATATATTTTTGTGTTCGTTTGATTTCTGGGGGAGTATGTCTGCCGTTGTATCGATAAATCTGCTCATATCTGTGTGCGCGTTTATCAGCCTTTTGAGCAAAAAGAGCACACATGCACTACTACTTCTACTACTACTAGTAATAATAATAATAATAGTAAAAACTATAAAAGCATAATGTTAACGACATGCTAACATTGTTAGCATCATGCTGGCAACATGCTAATATAATTAGCATAATGCTAGCGACATGCTAACATTGTTAGCATCATGCTGGCAACATGCTAATATAATTAGCATAATGCTAGCGACATGCTAACATTGTTAGCATCATGCTGGCAACATGCTAATATAATTAGCATAATGCTAGCGAAATGCTAATTTTGTTAGCATAATGCTAGCAACATGCTAATCATGTTATCAACCTTCTAACAGCATGCTAATGATTTTGCGAGGGGGCGTGGCTTATGAGCATCATAATAAATGAGAAAGACTGATTGCCTGAGTAAAATGAGCCCTCCGCCGTGTCTCTATGACAGTGGGATCCACAGTTAAATTCAGTTTCAAAGTTCCTATGGAAGTTACTATTGTATGTTAATTGCCCCCTGCTGGGGCAGTTTACTACTCACCCCTTAGAAAAGTCATGTCAAGCCCTTATTCTCCGAATAAACCCAAATGAAATAAATCCTGAATGAAGCACACAATTTGCCACCTGTTTCATGGGTCTATGACAAACGGAAATTGACAAGTCATGCACCAAATTCCTCATTATAAGTCAATGGGGCAAATTTGGGCACCTGTTTTTTAACACCTATATATACCCTCTTGCTGGATATGTTCCAACACAGATTGCAAGCCTGTTCAAGTGTGGTAAATTTGTGATTTCTACCAAATTCCCACTCTGCGCTTCAATCTGTCAAAGTTGGTCTCAATGTTAAGTCTATGGGATTTTTGGGGGAGATTAATTGCCCCCTGTGGGGGCAATTTACTGCCCGTCCCCTCAAAAAAGTCTTAGCAGCCCCAATCCCAAATAAGCCGCACGATTTGATACCTCTTTTATGGGTATATGACAAACGATACAGTTCTAGTTACTTTCCAAAATCCCCATTATAATTCACTGGGGCAAATTTGGGAGCCTCTTCCATGTGGTAAACTTAAGATTTCTAGCAAATTCTCACTCTGCACTAGAATCCGTCAAAGTTGGTATCACTGTTAAGTCTATGGGACTTTTTGCCACCCCCCTCAGGAAAGTTTAAGCACCCCTGTCCCGAATGAGCCGATTTGACACCTCTTTCATGGATCTACGACAAACGAGACAGTAATAGTTATGCGCCAAATTCTGCATTATTAGGTTATATAGGTTAGGCTGCAAACCTTTTCAAATGTGGTGAATTTGACCGTTCTACAAAATTCCCTCTCTGAGCTACACTCCGTCAAAGTTGGTCTTAATGTTAAGTCTATGGGACTTTTTGGGGCGATTCACGATAGGGGCAATTAACCACCGACTCCTTAGAAAAGTCATAGCACCCCATTCCCGACCAAGCCTTACGTTTTGATACCTCATTCATGGGTCTATGACAAACGGTGCGAGACTAGTTACACACCAAACTTTTGTACGGAAGAAGAAAAAAAAGGGAATAATAATAAGTCTGTGAGATTATAATAGTAGTGCTTCGCTTCGCTAGCACCACTAATAATAATGCTGAAGCGAGAAAGCCCAGTGAAAGAAGAATAATTATGAAAGGAGAGGAAAAAATGAAGAATAAATACATATCATTATTTAGAGTTCGAGCTTGACAGTTTATGAGCTCTGTCGCTTGCTGCCAATGGGTGCCTAAGAGAGATTAGCACATTTTCGGCTTCAGTAGACACACAATACCTCAGAATGAAACACGACTGCTCCCTACAGGTAATGTACGTCATGTTTACAGCTTTCCGTGCACTGCTGCGGCAGCTTGTGAGATCCCTTTTCTCGAAACGTGCATTCTTAACTGCCAGATTTGCATTCACCTTCAGAACTTCATCTTCGTTTCCAAATGCAATGACTTCAGTTTTCTCCTTGTTTAACTGAAGAAAAATTTGGCACATCCACTTGTTAATTTCATCAATGCATTGGCAGAGGAAGTAAACTGGGCTGTACTCATTTGGAGAGGTAAATCTGAGTATCATCAGCATATCTGTAATAGGCAATTTGGTTCTTTCTCATTATTTGACTTCGTAGCATATACAGGCTAAACAGGAGCAGTGCAAGAATTGAGCCTTGTGATACTCTGCCTGTCATGGACGTCCACTTAGACTTATGCTCTCCTATACTCGCATAATAACCTCTCCCTTCTAAATATGACCTGAACCATTTGAGTACCATCCCAGAAAGCCTGACCCTGTTTTCCAGTCTTTCTATTAGTATGTAATCATCAACTGTGTCCCTGAAGAGTGGGTCCCAGTATATACCAGTTCCTCCATTTTCTGTGGGAAGCTTAGAAGTGGTGCATGGTGGTGTAGTGGTTTGCACTGTCGCCTCCAGGGTCAGGGTTCGATCCCCGGCCAGGCTCGATTCCCATCTCTTTGTGCATGTTCTCCCCGTGCTTGGTGGGTTTCCTCCGGGTACTCCGGTTTCCTCCCACATTACAAAGACATGTAGGTTAGGTTAATTGGCATTCCCAAATTGCCCGTAGTGTGTGAATGAGTGTATGTATGTCTGTGTGCCCTGCGATGGGTTGGCACCCTGTATCCTGCCTCGTGCCCTAAGTCTCCTGGGATAGGCTCCAGGCCCCCGTGACCCTGAATATAGGATTAAGCGGTAATGATGATGAGTGAGTGAGCTTAGAAGTGGAGATCCTGGAGAGAGGATAATGTGTCTGGTGAGATGGGCTCTGGTGTTTCTGATGACTGTAGTACTTTATATTGTCCTGAATTCCCTTTCTATTTTCCAGAAAGTTATCATGGAGCTGTTGCAGTATGTCACAGTCTGTTTGTGCATGTGATGAGCTCCGTGGGAAGGACAGGTGGAGTATTCATGAGCAGTGGTTGTTTTGGCTGAGTGGCGTTATCAGTGTCCTTGTGGGATTCTTTAACCACATGATGACTTGAAAGCTTTCTGTGGTCATTCATACTTTGTCCATGTGTGCATGTGCCATTCAGGTAGAGTGGATTGGCACACTCCGTGGAAGGATGATGGAGGGAAAAATGGATATTTTCCTTTAGCACCCTTGCACCAAGTTTGTTTGGGTGGAGGCCATCCAGTTTAAACATTTGTCTATAGCCCCAGAAAAGATTGAAGTTGTCGATGATGTTGACTCTATTTGAACTGCAGGTTCTTTGTAACCATGTGCTTAGCCCAAGCAACTGTGAAAATATCTTAGTTCCCCTTGCTGGGAGTGGTCCACTGATGAATGACTGAACTTCAAGTCTTCAAAGTGTTTCATAGAGTTCACTGAAATCTTTCTTAAGGAGTTCCAACTGCTYTTTCCGAATGCCAATCTTCCGCACGTCGATGATGATTAAATTTGCAGTCTTGTGCTTTGTCAGAATGTGCCGAATTTCCCTGGTTACATTACAGATGGTTGCTTGAGGAAAGCAGCATGAAGTCATTGTCTTGCTACTGATGTTTCTGATAATGGAGTCCCTGATTTTCTGCTAATTATTGTCCTGACCTCGATTTCGCTCTGAGCTGAATGTCTCTGTCTGCTCGACTTTGAGCACCTGTTGGTAGTGACATTAGCTGCTGGCTGATCTGATCCATATTTAGTCACATTGGGGATTCCTCACCCACATTCATTAATGCTTTTAATCAGTTCTGAAGATGAATAGGGCGTGGCAAAATACCAGTGTTTGCAAGTCTCATCATAGCCATATCTGGGGAAGTAGATGCGAGCACTCTGACTCACCTCATCATTGGATGAAGTGGATTTGTTGGTTTTGGTTTCTGAAACTCCCAATTGTGTGATCGGCCAGTAAGGCAGAACCATGTGTTTTTGGGGCTTGCTGTAACACAGGGGGTGGTGAATCAGTAACCTCTGGGTTTTCTGGACCATCTGGTGTGAAGCTGGCAAGTTCATTAGTTGTAGAACCTTTGTCAGTAGATCAGTTTAGTTTTGGTGTAGTTTCTGTGTGATGTACAGTGAGAATTAATGCCTGTCGGCATTCTACTCGCTACCATCTTCCATTGGCAGTAGGTAAAGTGGTAGGGTCAGGGACGGGGGTTTTGATATCAAATTCAATTTCTGCCATATTTAGGCCCTGGAACTGAATTGCATGATCTGTG
This sequence comes from Clarias batrachus, assembly GCA_003987875.1. Taxonomy (NCBI): domain Eukaryota; kingdom Metazoa; phylum Chordata; class Actinopteri; order Siluriformes; family Clariidae; genus Clarias; species Clarias batrachus. The sequence continues at coordinate 48,096 of QMIH01001912.1, forward strand.
TCTAGAGTTGTTCTATCGTCGGGGTGATTATGTAATAACTAGGGGCAGATTTTGTTCAAGTGAGTAAACCTATTAGATCTTAGTAACTGTTATATAAAGACTGCGATTTGGCTACCTAGGATGCGCCATTGCTATCTTCGCTCCTTTGGTGTGTGTGGGCCTCTGGTTAGCAGGAATGTTTAGCTTATGTTTGTCTTATGTTGCACTGAGCTTGCGTATCTTAGCTCACCACGTTTATTTATTGTAGCTGGAATAGCATTATGTTCCCAGTTTCACAGCTGTGAAGCTGTGCAGGCTACCTGTGATGTGTTATTGCCTGCTCCGCCTTTGGGGAGTGTTGGTCGCTGTTTAGCAGGCATGCTTTAGCTGTTTAGCTAATTTTACAGTGAGCTTGTGCATCTTTATTAACCATGTTTATTGATTGTAGCTGGAATAGCATCTTGTTTGCAGCTTCATGGTGGTGTGCAGGCTGTCATTATCTCCTGGTAGGTTAAGTTTTATCAACTTGGTGGAATTTGTTTACCACARCTGGCATGTTTTCATTCCAGCTGGTTTGAGTCCATCATTTTCGAGTAAACTGTGGWGATTTGAGCAACCGTATGATTTGGGTGGCCTGGTGACCAATATCTGCTGGACAAATCATTTCGTTGGGAGCACCTTTTGTACAGAACAGGATTACAGCGGCGTTACTGTCTTGCTACTCTTTTGCAGTTTCATTGTTTGTGTATTAAGGTTTTGTTTGCTTGTGTTAGTGTATGTTTTTTGTTATTGTATGATTTCTTTAATTTATTGTTTTTGTTTGTTTAGCCTGATTGAGTTCTGTTTATAACATATTTTCGCTTTCTTTCTTTTTTGTGTATAGTGTGTCAATTGTTCCTTGTCAGTGACATTGAGTATTTCATATTATTGATTTTCTTTATCAGGCTTGTAATTATTAATCATGTGAATTTGATTAATGGATTTATTTAGTGTGGATTTTGTGATTACTCACCTCGTTGCGTAGGAATAACTACTTCACAGCTAGCCTACCCTGCTACAGGTAAGCCTTGGTGCCTAGTGATTAGAGGGGGGTATCAAGATGTTTAGCCCATCCAAGCTATATTTCATTTGGTCATTGTAACTCCAATAAACATTTCTGTATATTAATTCCATGTCTCTGCCCTCCATGGTAACAAACTTGTGTGCCTGAGTTTGAGTCAGTATTAGGTCCCCTTACTATAAATGGGTGGCATAATCAGCACAAACACATTTAAACTTTGTGATGGCCCACCATCAGCCACACATTGAGGGGTAATGTTTAAGCATCTACATAAACATGTGCACAGATCCATTCACTTCACATTTTATTCTTTAGTATTTTGTTTAGTTAATTATTTTGGGATTTATTTATATTAAACACACACACCAGTAATTTCATTTACATGTTTATTTATTTTAAGTGCTTCATATTAGGGTGGAGTACACACATCCTATGTTGTACTTTTATATGTTGAGTTAATATTATTTTTCTTTGAGTTTAAGTTACCGTTGAGGGTTGAATGGCTGCAGCTGCTGCGTTGTGCTCGTGGAGCTCTGATTGCGGTCCGTCAACTATTAAGGTCCGGCATGCCGCAACGACTGCAACTATGGTTCCACTGGCCGTACCAACAAGTAGACTAACTGGGGGGGGGGGGGAGGAATTGGTTGACTGTTAGGGTATGTTTGTGCCTATCTTGATTATATGTATGGGTTTCATTCTTTCTCTTTATAATTGTTTTGTTTTCCTAATCTGTTTAATTTAAATTAAGTATTGAACTGCCCAACGTTTGTTAGTTTGGTTGTTTTTAGTTTTGTTATTTTTGTGGTCCCCCATGTTTTTAAAAATGGGCTGCTCCATCCCTTTAAATGTTTCCCCATTGTCTTGTTTGGGAGGGTAGTTATTTATTTTTTATTTTTTGGCTTGTTTGGGTTAAGGTCTTCCTGTAGATTTTTTCTGGATTCAGTTAAGGTTTTCTAAGTTAGTTTGAATTTAACTTTGATTCTTTTGACCTTTTCCTTTTGAGYAGTTTATTTGATTAAAACTGTACACATTGTTTTTTTTAGTTAATGTACACTTTTTGGTTTATTAAAATAATTTGGGTCAAAGTTTGGGTTTCTACGTCTCCTCATTCTTTTTGGGCTGCAAAGGCCGTCACAAACTTCATGGTTTGGGTATTCATAGTAAAATGTATTTATTTGATCCGTGCCCTGTTTGAATACATKCTTCCAAGTCCTCCAGTGTGTGAGATTTTGTTCAGTACGCATCCTCCTCCATATACACAGTAAGAGTAAAATGGGGTGGTGCACCATCCTGCATGAAAATAAGTCGCCAATGTTATCCCAGCCAGATACTGTGGGGCACACATAATCTCGTAAAAATTACCCACCCTGTGGATCTCTTGGTTTTCTTTTTCAATTCATCTTTTCCATTGTGGCTGATTTTGCATCTCAAGTCCCTTTTTTCTGTTTTTTTTTTGTCTAGGGTGTCAACTACAGCAATGGAATAAGCAAATTAATTTACTTCCATTAAGGAAGGATACTGCTCAGGCCTGTACTTTGTTTATGATTGCTCTATTGCTTGCCATCTTCTCATAGTGGAGCCTAGTGTCATATCATCCCCAGGTAAGTGGCATGTGTAACCAGCCATCTGTTTGAAGGAAACATCATTCATTAGTTCAGATGACCTTACAATATGGGTTTGCCTTCTCTCTCCACAGGCATCAGTGACCTTTGGGCACCCTTTGTTTTCCTTCCTTTGACCTCTTTTAGTAGGTACTATCGACTGCATACTGGAAACAATATATACTAGATTTTTTTAGATACCTTGACCCAGGCATTTAACCAATCACTATATAGTCCATGTAAAATTTGTGTTTATGCCTTATTATCCCCTCCACAACAAGTGCCATGTTATCCTGTCARTGTTTTATAACATTATGGCCTTTCATTTTATGCAGTACTAATTTGTTTCTATGATAAGAGACTAATAATAATTAAAGCCTGCTTATGTGTAGATATACACCAATATCATTAATATTTAGCTTTTTCTCAAGCACATGGAGAGACGATCTTTACAGATGTCATCTGCTACAGCAATGACCATTCTACAATCTGTCACCCTGACAGATTTCTTTTTACTCTACACTGTCATGCTGACATTTTTTTTCTTTGTTTTTTTTTCCCACTTTTTCCTCTCCCTGCTCCCAGCACTGTCTGTCCTGGCACTTGCAAATAGCAACACTCTCTGAACACTTGTTCTCCAGGCTGCCCTTAGGATACAGGCAGTGTGTGAAACCAAGACTCTGTAGTTTCTCATCCTTTGCTTGCTCCATCTCATCAACCTCTTAAAAATGTTCATCTTCATTTAAGACTCCTGCTTCCTATGTAATCAACATAACTAAGCACTTTCCTCCCTAGTCCCATTCAGCAGAGATGTATACCTCCATTAATGTGGTTTGTAGGGATAAATAATTCAACAGAAGAGATAAGTGAAATGTGTTGGGTTATAAATATGGCCTTAGAGGAACAGAACAGCAGAGACACAGCGGAATGAGATAAGGGTAATGTTGGCCTTTGCTTTCCATTTAGCCTTCTGGGAAGCTGAGCCTGAAGTTCTATAATCAAATGTAATCTATCTGAGGGTAAGTGAAAGGGGAGAGGAAAAAGGACTGTACCATAAAATAAATAAACCTAGAGAGCCGGATCTCTTATAAAAATGGTAAGAAATGCAAGAGATCACAAAAGTATTTCATAATAACTATTTATAATTAGCATGACTGATTAAACCCTAAGCTATTATTTTTGGAATATATTGTTTTACATATGACTTTAATCGACCAAAACTCCACMCATCTGATCACCACTAAGGGAAAAAAAGTGCTGATTAATTTCATTATAGTATTTTGTGAATACTGCCTGGTACAAATCTATCTAGCAGTATGCTACTTATGGAACCTCTTAAAGGCTGATATCATCTTGTGCAGAACTGTGTTTAAATGAATGCATTTCTGGCATTAATTAATGGAGTTTCTTCTGTTTTACAGTATTTAAAATTAACTGGTTAATTTAAAAGCTTCTAATGACAAGCTGCAGCTCTCTGGGGAAATATGCATTCTGCTTCATATMAAATTGGTTTGTGTCATATGACTTGTCAAGCAAATTGTATTGTACTAATTTAGTTCCAGATTTTTACTCTAAATGGACTTCAGTTTGAAGAGTAAAGTTAACATATATGTGACAAGTAATTTAAAAATTACAATTTTAATAGCTAATATTTTAGATGTAAGAATAAATTATTTTAAAGCTATTACATTTTATATGTAACCACATTTAAAGCCATGAAAAGTGATCAGTATTGACCAACATATTGGTATGTTTTATTCTCAGGTCAATTAGTAAAAGACCTGCTGGAAAACTCTGGGCCTTTCATTGCTGTATACTGCACTTTCTGTCACTTTTCACTTGTCTACAACACTGTTGAAAATCTAACATTTGAATTACCTTTGGAATAAAGAAAACTGCTATTATTACAGCTATTTGAATTCCTGGGATCAGGGGTTGGAAGAAAATCAGGCCATCATCTGAATGAGTAAAAATGCAGAGTTCAGGAACACAAGTAAGTAATTGGTAGCATCACAAGGAAGTCAGACCTGGTGCTTCCCCACAAGCAGCATTATCCGCAGCTATGAAAAACAGATTGGTACTTGCCCTGCATAGGTTTCTATTCTTTTCTAATGTCACCACTGTTTAAAACAGGTATTACACTCTTTCACAAACATCTGCACACTCATTAACTCATAAACAGGTATTACACAGTGTCATAATCTGCAGACTCATTTACTTTTAACATGCACGTGAAGGTCAACATAGAAGTGATGATAGTCAATTCTGCATCTTTTACATTTTTGTAAAAGGAAAAAGTGTTTCTCTATTTTCTTGATGGTGTGTGATGACAGCCTGCTTCCAAGACTGTTGACCAAGTATGCAGAAAACAGTACTGTCCATTTAATTTCTATTATTAATAATAATTATTATATCTAAGTCGGGCTGTAACAGCAATGAAAAGAAGAGGAAAAATAACAGAGGTTAGGGAGACCAAGAGTGCATTTGCTTAGTGTTTAATTTTATAAAAGTGTGTAAGCAAATCCCAAAAAGATGGCTGTAAGCTTCAGACAAGGTCAAAACAATAAAAATTCCCTCTACCTAGTCCTGAAGTGAAACACCCAACATGCAAGTAAAGAAACAGAAATACTTCCCTTACTCCCTTTCTAACCACAAACAGAATTATATACGTATTTACAATCAAGCAACCAAAACCAAAGAAGGGCAAACACAAAAACGTAGTCAGAAACTTAGCATGAGGTCATACACAGTATAATTTTACAAATGGTCATCCAATAAACAATAAGCAAAAACACAGTCTGTAGTATTGTGGGCAGAAGGGCCTAAATAGGCCTCTGGGTTTCCTAGTTACCCAATCCTCGCGGGTCAACAAAGGACAGGCAGGGCAGCAATCAATAGATTGCAGGCAAGTGTACACGGAAGAGGGCGGGACCTAGAACAACATGGGAAGACACACCTCCATCCCACCAACAGTAAAGACATTGAGACAAACAAAGCATAACCAAAAGACAAAGTAACAAATAAATCCAATATTATTATTATTATTATTATTATTATTATTATTATTATTATTATGTAGCAATTTAAGAGTAGACACTGATACAAAACAGCTTTCCAAAAATTCCAAAAAGATGTAGATCTAGATTTGAGATATTCTTGGTTAAAAGACACAGGGGAGTTAATGATAGGCAACATTGAGTTTACACTAAGAGATACCGTAATTATAGCCTAACTCTGTCCAAACATGACCATTCATACCAAACAAACACTTATAGCCTACAATATGTGGCAACTCAAGGTAGTTAATTTAACCTTGTTTTTCAAGGCAAGATTGAAAACGATCACTAGTACAATAAGAGCAAACGGACATGAAGAAAACTCAGTGATAGTGTACTACAAATATATCACTTTCAGCTATGGCTCTGTTGACGCATTATGAAATGACCTTTCTTGTTTTTAGATGCAATGCAACCTACATGTAATGTAATGTTGGGGTGACCTGAAAATATCAGTTGCACATATTAAACTTATGTTTAAGTAAACATAAAAATAAATAGTTAATTTCATTTTCATTCATTCATACCASTTATCTTGAGGTAAAGTAGCATCATATGTCTGTTGAACTTGTGTTTGTTCAGAATGGATGGCAGCAAGCAAAACACATGCATTCCCGAGGAGTCATGTTTTACTCAGCTTGTAGCAGACAAGGAACTGTTTTGAAGAGTGGCAGTGTTTTGAGTTTCGCTCTGTACAGTCTCTGTATTTTATCTGAACTTTACCAGTGGTATGTTGTTGTAATTAATAAAAAATATTGGGAATATATATTTTGTTAGTATTAGTATTAGCTCAATGAGTGATTCTGTTGCAAATATGATATGGGAATATGCTATGGAATATGCTATGCTTCACAGTTTAAATTATGTGCAGCCACCTAATACTGAATTTTCAAGCTTTATAATTAATTGCTAACTATCTGTTCTTGGGATTTAATTCCAAATTACTTAAAATGAAAAGCTAGGGTAGAATCTCTTGTTCCACACACAAAGCAGTGTCTTTGATCAGTGGTGTGAGAAGATAGTTAGCATTGTAGCTCATGTTAGCCATGAAACTACACAGATTATTCAGAGGCAATTTGGAATGATTTAAAAGCAAAGCAATTATAAGAAATGTTTAGTTTAAGATGACATTATCAATAGTGTTTTGCTGCTGAAATTATTTCTGTGACTAGTTTCGAATGTTTATTTCAGCACTGGCATTCTGGTAAGTAATGTTTCTTTAGCTGTCCAGAAGTAGCCAGCACCATAATGGATGGGTGACATCATTATTATGAAGCTGGGAGTCATGTGTCAATAGGCCTGGCATATTCAGACCCCAGGGAGTTTTCAAAAAGCATATATATATTTTTCTTTTGCAACAGTGGACATAGACAACTTCAAGTGCTTCAAAGTGTAGCAGTTGTATAACTAATGAGACCCCCCAATTCCTTCTCGTGAATGATTAAGGGGTGGTACTGAGCAATTGTTCATCTTCATCAGCACTAATGAGCTAACAATAGGATGAAGAATGAAACAGCAAGACAGCAAACAAATCAATCACAGCTATTTTCTTTCCAATTAACCTTACTATGCAAATTTTGCTGTTAAACTAATTTTGTTGCACTGCCTTCTATTTCTTAACATTTGTGAATAAGTATGTTAGTTCCTAAGCAAAACCTTTGTTTTACACATAGCTGTGAAGGCCATTCTTACTTCAAGAATTAAAGAAAGAATTTCTTAAATATTTAATAAAACTTGAGACAATTMMTGGAGTAATTGTCAAATTCAAATGGTGCATCACTTTTCCTGTGCAAAACAGTGAAAATATCTCATTTATAGCCTTCAATGTCCCCAAGGCATAAGCAGTTATACATGATCTCTTTCATTTAAATGAATAGTTAGGTGACTCTGCTGCTTTTGAACTAGATGTGCATCTAGCCACCATTAGTGCTACACCCTAAAAAACAAATTGGGTTGTTTTTAACCCAGCTGCTGGGTAAATATTGGACCAACTATATGTTGGCTTAATTTAAACCAACATGGGTAAAGTATTCAATCCAAATTCTAGGTCATATTTAACTATAATGCTCGGTTAATTCTACCACATAAATTGGTCAAATATTCTACCCAGAACTATTCTACTCTACCCAATCTATTAACTGGAATGTTGGAAATTCTACCTCACAAATAGGTTATTATTATTGTTATGTTTTACATGTCTATGGGTAAAACAGTTTAAACAGTTAAATTACTTGTATATACTGGCCTATTACAAAAAAAAAAAAAAAGTTTTTGCGAACCTTGCATATATGCAATAAACAACACCCAATTAAATGTACAAATCATAGAACAAATATTTATTTTTCAAAAGCACAAGACCAGATAATACAAAACAAGTTAAACAGCGACATCATTACGATATTATTACTCAGAAGCACTAATCCCTGAGAGCAGTGCTGGTCATTATCTCCCAACATCAGGATGTAAGTGTACGGAAAAATCGAGAGGGTTGGCTAGTATACATATTTGTAAGAAAATTAGTGTTTTGTAACACCCCAGCTTTTTATTGTCTCAAACACTGCGGTTATTAACGCTAACAACCTAGCTAAATGCTAGAGTCATGCTGGCACTACCGTTAACAGTTTAGCTTTCATTCATCACTTCACCATCTTCATACACCCTGCAAATATTTTACAAATAATGCTAAAAAGCTCAGACATTTTTGCAATTTCTTTCATACACAGTTGGGTTTCTTTGGTTTGGACAGCTAGCAGCCATTGTCAGACAAACTAGCATGCTATAGCACAGACCAGGCTGAAAGTTTGAGTGTAACGTTAACACGGTAACAGTAATACATATTACATACAGTGAACAAATTCAGTCATAAGTGAGTGAAAGCATGTGAACAGACCTTGTATTTAACATTTACATTTACTCTTAAATGCTCAAGAAGGAAGCACCCTCATCAGCGGCCCCCCCCCAAAAAGACACAAAGTTGACACAGCCACTGCATACACTGGTGAACTTCGGGGTAGGAGCGGTCTTGTCTGTGATGTTAGCTGTTACTAGCTAACTCAGCTAAACAAAAAGTATCCAATTCACTGTAAATAACCCAGAAAAAAATACCCAACAGAGGCAACCCAGCGTTTGGGTAGTGAAAATAACACAGCATTTTTAGTTTGTATAGTTATATAGCTTTTTTTTTTTATATTTTTTTTTTAAACAAATCATTTTGCTTCATTTGAAGTTTATTGTATGAATTTCAAAAACTGTGGCCATTGGATTGATAAAAAAAAACAAAAAACAACTCTTGTTTCTGGGTGCTGTTAGGAAAAATCTTTTCAATGGAGCTCGCTGTTATCCAATGGGAAATTTGCATCTGGTCCCAAATTTTTTTTCTGTAGTAGATCTACAGCATGTCTCTTTTGCTGTTCGGACCAAAAATGAGCTAACCAGAGTTGCAGGAAAGTGGCACGKTGGTGTAGTGGTTAGCACTGTCACCTTGCATCGCCAGGGTCCAGGTTCGATCCCCGTCCAGGCTCGATTCCCGTCTCTGTGTGCATGGAGTTTGCATGTTCTCCCCGAGCTTGGTGGGTTTCCTCCGGTTTCCTCCCACAGTCCAAAGACATGTAGGTGAGGCTAATTGGCGTTCCTAAATTGGCCATAGTGTGTGAATGAGTGAGTGTGTGTCTCTGTGCCCTGCGATGGATTGGCACCCTGTCCAGGGTGTACMCTGCCATGTGCCCTAAGTCTCCTGGGATAGACTCCAGGCCCCCCGTGACCCCGAATACAGGATTAAGCAGTACAGATGATGAGTGAGTGAGAGTTGCAGGAAAAATAGGTTTTGGTGCAAAAATTTTCAAAAATGTAGTCTTATACAATTCCCCTTCTCTTATACAATTTTTTATATGGAGTGGTAAAAGACTCGCAAAATATTTTGGCAGGGTGGCATGTGATTTTATATATACCGTATACTACATATAAAATGGTATTATGTTAAGTGAAATTGTGTTTTACTGAAAATTATATAAATAGAGAATAAAATCTTACTGACTGTTTCACTATGAGCCCCTGCTTCTGTCACTCACTCTAATTTAGCTGCACCCTCATCTTTATCACTTCAGTTCATTCATACTTATTTGTCACCTCTCATTTCTTTCCTGTGTTATCCTCTCTCTCTCCTGCTTCTTCTGTCTGAAAAAGTTGTAAATATTGTCAACCATATTTCTTATAACTTTCTTTTCATTTCTACTTAATGTTTGTAAATGTGACCAGTAATAAGAGGTGATTCTAGGATTTTGTAAGTGTGTGTGTGTGCATGTGTGTGTGTGTATATATGTGTGTGTGGGTGGTGTGGGGTGGGGTGTGGTGTGGTGAAGGGCTGGGGGTGGGGGCATGAACCAGTCAGGGAGAGCTCATGGGAAATCAGTTTCAATTAGAAATACATAATGACTTAGAAAACATTAAACATGATTAACAAAACCTTGAACAATGACCAGTATGCTAATATAGGTAGTATTAAGTTAAATGTAGCACATTTCTCTACAGTAATGAATGATTAAAAGGGTCTCATGGTTAAAATCCCCATATTTCATTAACATTCGTAAAAAAAAAAAAAAAGTTTATATAGTAAATAGAAATACTAGGTCGATAAAGATATAAGAGAGTGATTGTAGTGACGGTGGGCGTGGTCAAGCTATGGAAGGAGTGACGGTAAGGTGAATGGTATGGAACGCGCACCTGATGAAAATATGTTTAATTAGTGTTTTGTCTGTTGCACTGAGTCGGCGGGAGCTATAAGGAACAAGGAAAGCGAGTGGGAAAGAGAGTTCCAGGTGTGTGTTTGGGGGTGTTCATGCTGCACAGGCGTGCGCAAAAGTGAGTGAATGCGTGAGAGAGAGAGAGAGAGAGAGAGAGAGAGAGAGAGAGAGAGATTATGCGTAGTGAAAAGCAGTAAAGAATATTCACAAGAAGTACGTGAACAGACTTTGACTCACGTCAAAACAGCATGTGTTCCTCTTAATTACCAAGAAATCCTAAAATATTTAATCTCAATATGTGATTACACATGAACCACCATTACTGAATCCGTTTCAGAAAGATTTACTTGCTATTCAGTTTAACTGATGTAGTCCTTAACAAGAGTTTCAGCTTGAGATACCACAGCAGCTCCAGTTGTGTATTAAGCTGCGCATCAGTGGCAGCAGTAGCGCTGTGTGAGGGAAGCGTTCAGGTGCAGTACAGAGCGCAGCTCATGTGTTTTAAAAAGGTTTTGTTTGTTTCAGTTTTAAACAGGTAATGGAATTAGGTTGTTGTGGGGATGGTTGGGGAATTAAAGTGTGTTGCGAACGATATAGTGAAGTGGCAGCAGCACTGGCACCCGACCCCCACCATGTACATCCCTAAGGAAATATACTGTATGATGTACTATAATACTAGGTGAACTAGCAACAGTTGTTTCTGCCAATTGGCAACAGGTAAATTGTCATGGCACTTTATGTCAGCTGTCATAGGTTTTCATAATAGGTCAGTGACATATTTTCAGTATAACACTTTCTGGGCTGACTTAGGTATGTTATGTGTACAGTATATACAACTGACAGTGCATGACACTATCATAACTGGGTTAAGTATATTTTAATGTTATACTTTGTTTGGTTTAACATAAAATGTAATTATAGCACATATCTCACTCATCGTCTGTACCACTTTATTCTGTATTCAGGCTCGTGGGAGGCCTGGAGCCTATCCCAAAAGGCTTAGGGCACGAGGCGGGGTACACCCTGAACAGGGTGCCAATCCATTGCAGGGCACATACACATACACACCTGGAGGAAACCCACCAAGCATGGGGAGAACATGCAAACTCCATGCACACAGAGAYGGGAATCAAGCCTGGCCAGGAATCGAACCTRGACCGAGGAGGTGCAAGGCGACAGTGCTAACCACTATGTCACCGTGCCGCCCTATAGCACATATCTAAGTATTGTAAACATATTTTAACAAAATATCTGCTTCAGACAGCTTTTGGGAGTCATTAGAGGTTTTATGTGAATTTACCTGCAATAGAGAAGAAAGAGCAACAGTACATCCATGTGAATGTCTGTGTCTCTTTGACTCTGCTGTATCTCCCCTAAAACCCATCAAAAACATGAACAATCCACCTCAGGAGTGATTTTGGCAACAGCACTGCTCAAAAGCCTGACCACACAAATAGCTTTTTAATGTTTTTGCACAATGGCCCAAAACAAATTGAATTGTTTTTGTCTGGAATCTGTGGTAGGGCTATTTAAAGAGCGGAGATGTATGTTCACTAGGTTGTGCATGTGTCATCATCTATATGCAGGGTTTTTTTGTTTTTTTGATGAAATTGAAATTGATGTTTTCTTGATGGATATGAGAACAAAACAGGGAAATCAAGCAACATAAGAACTCCTTAGATGAGAGTAGTACTTTTTATGAGAACCAAAAGAGAGGTTGAAAAAAATGAATGCAAACAATGCAAAATGCAGCAAATGTGAAAATTAACATCCATTGTACAGTAGCTTATTAAAGGTTTTATGAATATACGTAGATGAACAGATTTAAAACTCATTCACAAGCACTGTTTGCTAGCAGCATTACTTTAAATTTAGAATAAGACACAATACCCAGTACTGTTACATGAAAATAATCCATGTAGGATTGGTGAGGTACAGGTTAAGGCCTAAAGTATTATTCCCTTATGCAATCTGAAATTAATTGATGGGCAACACATCCCAATCAATGAGCAACACAGCCTCTCTGTTTGTGCTATCTTTTGAACTTCACTTACTGTAGTCCCTTTTCATTCCTACTTGGTCTGTTAGGAATCAAGTCTGGTTTGGGTTTGGTGAATTAATCTTGGGAAAATTAGGTGTGAGGTGAGAGAACACACAGGATGGGATGCCAGCGAATTGCAAACYCCTAAATTTACAAAAAAAAAAAAGCAGCTCATGCTTTTACCAATCGATCCTTCCATTCATCCATCCATCAATCCATTCTGTCTGTTACCTGTGTTGTAAAATTTCCTAACCAACACTGTGACTGCTAAGATATGCTAACATGCCAAACAAAGATCACTTTAAAGTCATCTCAATTTAAGCATGGGATTGTGTTATACTTTACAATATATAGTGACTTTTCCCTGAGAAAAGACAATGACAGAATGAATGCAAAATAAAATAAAACACTGTTTGCTCTTAGATCCATCAGATTTAAGTAAGCATGCATTTAATTAATATACCAGTCCACTGGAGCATACCTCGATATTTATTTATACAAGGAAACACACTGCATTTTTCTCATCTCTGCTCTTCTGTAGAATTGGAATGTGTTTAATGATTTACAAGGAGATAAGAAATTCAGTAAGGGGGAAGAAGACAATTATTTACAGACTGTATTTCACCATCTCCAATTATAAAATAACTGTTAACAGCTGCACCAGCGAAAAACACGACACTAGATTTTGCCAGTGCATATCTTATGTGATGAGTGAACCATTTAGTCTAATAATTTATATTGTCTCCAGGAATTACTTTTTTATTTTAACAACAACAAAAAAACATTTTCTAACATCTAAAAGCCTTTGATTTAACAAATTATTTTAGTACAGACCTTATTTTATATTTTTATCTCTGTTTATGTTATGAATTTCATCCTTGTTTCTCAAAGTTCACTTTTTATTYATTTCACATCATAAAGCAAGAAAAGATAGAGATTTTTAAGGTTATGAGAGACAAGAAAACTACTGTCATGAGTACTGTAACGGGTTCGACCCATTTGTTGCACGGGCGGCACCATGAAACACAGACACGAGGCGAGATCTTAGGGGAAAAGGGTAATTTATTGGGGATAAATAAGGGAAGGAAAGGGTAAAAGGAGGGAGGATGGAAAGAAAGGGTAGGGATGAAGTGTGCACGTGCGTGGTCCGAGGCAGTGCCCAGCTGGCATGCGGGCACGCGGCTGGCGGCGGTGGGCGGAGTGGCCGAACGGAGCGCGCGAGGCAGCGCTCCTGCACGCTCCCTCT